>BGPR01000522.1:284106-320031 GCA_013235015.1 Araneus ventricosus
CTAAAGAAGATGTGCCATTAAGTACTTATCACGTTGATTTCATCGGACCTTTGCCTTCTACCAACAAAAAATACCAGCATATCCTCACAATAGTGGATGCTTTCACCAAATTTACTTGGCTTTATCCCGTTAGATCTACTTCCGCAGAAGATGCTTTGGATAAGTTAAAAGTACAACAAAAGACTTTCGGTAATCCCAAAAGAATAATAACAGACAGAGGCTCTGCTTTCACCTCTAAAGCATTTGGAGATTATTGTACTAATGAAAACATCCAGCATTTTCAAATTACCACCGGAGTACCCCGAGGAAATGGCCAAGTCGAGAGAATACACCGAACTCTTATTCCCGTTTTGACCAAACTGTCAATTGCAGACTCAACCAAGTGGTTCAAGTTCGTGGACCCACTTCAAAGAATTCTAAATAGTACATTCAATCGTAGTACTAAGTGGTCTCCGTTTGAATTGTTAATCGGTGTCACCATGAGAAATAAGGAGGACCTTCATCTGAGAGATCTACTAATGGAAGAAATGATGGAAGAACTGCAAGAACAGAGAGACGAACTACGACAAGATGCAAAGAAAAATATCCAGAAGATACAGGCGGAGAATAAAAGAACCTACGATAAGAAATGCAGGAATGCCCCTAGTTACCAGAGAGGTGACTTAGTGGTCATTCAGAGAACACAATTTGGGACGGGTTTGAAATTAAGGCCTAGGTTTTTGGAACCATATATAATAGTTAAAGTAAAGCCTAGAAATAGATATGATTTAGAAAAAGTAGGTAAACATGACGGTCCTAAGCTAACGAATTCATCTGCTGATCTAATGAAATTTTACTCACCAGGATGAAATATGTGTTTTTTATACAAGAAACTTTCCTATTTTCTTTTAGAACACAGTGTATAATGAAGTGTTCTGCTTTTCTTTATTATCAATATTTCCTTTGTGAGAATTGTATTTTTACTTTCATGTTTAAATGTTATAATGAAATTTTTATCTTTTTAACTGTATTAATTTTGAAGAGTTGTTAATGGCCTATATCTATTATTGTATGTTATGTAAAATCACTGGGGTCAGTGATACCCAGGATGGCCGAACTTGTAGAAACTAACTTTAGCATTTTTTGTTCATTTAAAATTGTAAGAGATGGCACCACTAATAAAATCGTCTGTTTTATGGCGAAGTGACGTCACGTCACGCGGCGGGAATTAGATCAGTTCGATGTTGGATTTTTCACCGAAGCGGTCGATATAATTTAGGCTCTCCGTTTTCTGAACGAAAGTAAATTATGAATTAGCCTGGTGCTATCTCGGAGGTGAACTTGCTCTTATGTTTATTGTTTTAACCCCTTTGTAAATAGTTAAATGTTTTAATTGTGTTTAAATAATAAATTAGTTGATTTTAACTCTCCCTTTTCATTTTGCATCAAATTAGAACCTTTATCCCCTAGACACCTTTCCTACATATATATATATATATATATTGTTCGGTCAAATATAACTAACTTTGTAGCGAGTTTGAATAGTGAAAATACGAAGTTATCTTAGTGATAAAATTGAATTAATAATGTCATTGTTGAGAAGTAGGGATTAATATCCAAGCATAGTTTTAAAATTTTTATGACATTATTGCTTGTTTACAATAAATTCAAAATCAAATCTCCTCATTGAAGCCTATGTTTTTATCGTAAATTGAATTAATAAATTCTCGAGGAGAATTCATGTAATTGATGCGAATATTGTGGCCTTTGTGAAATAATACATGTGGAATCGAAAGAGCAGTTTCATGTCGATTATGAACCATCTTATTTAGAAACCAATGAAGCATTATCACAAGCGCAGTTTATGGAATGAGAAAGACAGAAATATGATTTTATGGAAGAGTAAAAACAGATTAAACAGATTAATTCTTAGACAAATTTTACACGCAGAGATTATGGAGAGAAAATTGATTCTGGTAATTAAATAGTCGTTCGGTTTGATTTTGACACATTGATGTCTGATTTTCAAGCAACACGAAGGCTATTTTGGAATGAACATCGTATTATTGGCCAGCGGTCAGATAAATAGGACGACACCTGAAAAGGCAGCCCCCTCTCTGAACTCCCATGGCACACTAGTATGAGGACGTTTGACACTTGAACTCAGATTTAACGAGAGTCAGACCTCTATGCACGACAGATATTTTGTGGAAATTATCAAATCTGAAGCCCTGTTGTCTCAATACGAGAGCCTAGTGGAAGGGTGGGAAACCTTTGGCCTGAAAGCCGTATGCTGCCTTTTTGAGTTTCTTATGCGGCCTCACCAGTTATTTACAATTCGCACTGAAATAATATAGTTGTCTGTAATATTATAATAATTTAAGACAAATAACCTTTAAGATTCTGCTCGTGCGGCCTTTTGCCCAACAGCCGAAATTTAAATGCCCTTTCAATGCAAAAAGGTTCCCAACCCCTGCCCCAGTGTTAGGCCACCCCAGTCCCATAGCGAGAAGATCTTTAACGCTATTAACGCATGAACTATTTACAACTATTTAATTATTTTATTATTTGCATCTCATATATTTAGGATGAAATTTGAGTGGAATATACGTTCTTCAATCCCTCAAAATGCAAACCCAATACGCCAAAAAAAACATACACTTTTTTTAATAATAAATGAAAAACTCTCTCAACATAACCAATGTAGTATATTTTATTTTTGTAGTAAACAGATATTGCCTCATTTAATTTAACTTGGAATACATTCTTAATAAATTTAAAGTTTAACTATTGTAACAATCATTGTTTATGATTAACACAGCCCAAATGAAATGTGGAAAATGTTTCTTTTTTTTAAAAATAAAATTTGTTTCTTTCGGCCTGCCCAGAAACAAACCAGGACACTAAAATAAACAGGAGAAATATTCGAGACTATACTTGTGTAGCCAAATAAAAGAACACTAAAGCAAGTCCTTCACAACTGTAAAGCAGACGAATTGAAATAAATTCAAAAATATATTAATAAATATTCGAAACATACTAGATTATAGAATTTATATTTCGAGCGATTTTTATTATTTGTACCAACAGTTTATGCATTACAAAGGAAAATTTAGTATATTACTTGATATTTATTCCAGAAAGTGAAATTTTATACAACATGATTTGTTGGTATTTTATTTATTATGGAATCTTGCTTCATGACAAAAGAATAAGTAATGATTTGAAAAAGAAAATAAGACTAATGAAAGTGGTCATCATGTTATCAAAATGCAAAGAAACATTTTTTAGGAAACAGATAGCTTGTCTGACAAAGGAGAAACTTGCCAAACTATGAGAGTCGTAGATGCATTTTGTAGCAGCATTTGTCCATGTATATTTCCTCTCAGACATTTATAAGAACCAGTATGGAACAGTTGTAACAGGAAAATAAGTATTAAAAAGAGCTTATTTAGAGGTTAAAAAATCATACATGAATTTAAATTACAAAAAGCAATTATGGAAAGGATTTCATAATTTTGGTTCATGATCATTCTTGTAGATTTTAACCCTCTACAGACAGGTTGCCTTCGCAGAACACTCGAATAAGGTTGATGAACTTCATACGCCATCCCGTTTTCCCCAACTCTACTCTTATTTAACTATACACAACTTTATTTCTCATGGTATAATAATATAAGATGTTGATTGAATTGTTTCCTTAATGTTTGTGCTTTTTTATTTCTTCTAGGAATTTAAATGTTTTCTATTGAATTTCCACACATGCTGTAATAAGTTTAATATCATCAGTTTTTTTATTTTTATTTTGTTTTCTGTTTTACTATTTGATGTTTTTTGTCACTTCCTTTGACTTCTGTTTGGTTGTTCAGAACTTTTGCTGTTGCTTTTTTGCATACAGTGTAATTCAATTTTGATATGATGTAATATGATGGTTTTCTCTCCTTTGATGTTGTTTTATACTCCCCACCACCCAAATCAGAACCATACACCCTCTGGGTACACTGTGACGGTGTGGGCATATAAATAAATAAATGTTGAATGGATGGATGATACACACATTTGTGTCCGTGTTTAAGTCGCTATATTCTTTCTCAACTGAATTATCTTCCACATCAATTTCATAATGTCGCTGTACTCAGTCACTTCTAAATCGACATCTGATACATCAGATTTATACTCAGCTTGTCTTATCTTGCTTATTTCTTCCAAAATAGCCGAATAATGCTCTTGAGGAATAACTTCCCTCCGTTTCGTGGTAGTCAGGTTGGGTTATGTAGAGAGTTTCATGCACATGCATGGGCGATCAGACCGAGTCGACTGTTTCAAAGTCATTGAGAACTAGCAGAGCAAGTAAGAGGAATATTAATACGAGGTTACAGGAATGGCGAGCTTTAAACCTTCCATAGTTTTTATTCTGCCCATCAGTATATGCCCACTGGCGTACTCTATACTCCGACCTGTCAGCAAAGGATTAAGTATCACTTTCTCACCAAATTTCTAAACCAAGCCTTAAGAACGGCAAAAGTTTCCCATTCTTAAGGCTAGTGAAATTTCTGCGCTTTTCATGAAGGTCGTAGAATATTTACACTCTGTATAACGGAGGTTAAATGGTGACGAATGAAGAGAATGACAAATTTATACTTCTGAGTTGTCGCGATGCCTTAAAAAATTGGAATAACACGCTTGTAATATTATAAAATATAAAATGGAAATATATTTCATATGGTGAAAATGATTGATATTTTCTGTTTTTATTATTCTTCAAATGCAACTTCTGTCGGAAAATATAATTTTGATATAAAAATAAGGAATTTTATTTCCTTATTGTATTTTCGATTTCATATTTGCAAGTTTGGTCAAGGAAATTTTTTAATACATTGACATATAATTTTTGAAATCCTTTATTACTATAAAATGAAAATGTCTGTTATAATAAATAATACAAAACTTATAGAATGTGTAGAAATCTTTGAATAAAGCCCTTCCCGAAATTCAACTTTCATCTCTTTTAAGGACAACCAGCTAGAAATATGTTTTCGATATAGGTTTCTGAGTTCAGTT
Source organism: Araneus ventricosus (assembly GCA_013235015.1). Taxonomy (NCBI): domain Eukaryota; kingdom Metazoa; phylum Arthropoda; class Arachnida; order Araneae; family Araneidae; genus Araneus; species Araneus ventricosus. The sequence continues at coordinate 289,147 of BGPR01000522.1, forward strand.
AAACCATTCCTTAGCTTGAACTTACCCAGCGATGAGTCATTTAAAATGCAATTGAAAAGAAAAAAATACTTGCCAAACAACTCTCTCAATGTATTTATTTATTATTTTAAATCAAGACTACAGATATTCTTTTCCATTTCCACTCTTCTTTTAAAATCTCTGTAAAGGGATTTCCTGCTAAACGCTTTAGGGGAAATAAAGTAAAAGTCAAACTTCAAAGACCTAAATTTCTTTGAGTTCATCGATTTATAGAATGCTAATAGAAATATATTTTTCAATGGAATTTAAAAAAAATATTTTTAAAGTAATCTTCTGGGTTTTGACCATATATTGCGATAGTCAAAATTTAATTAAATTCTAAAGTAAAATGAATTGAAAAATCTAGATGCAAAGAAAAATAGCATCATGAAGAATTAGTTATTTTTCTTTAAACGCTCAATTTTATTTCGTAAAATATACTAGATTTCTGTCTGCTTTACATGAACCATGAAAACTGTTTGTGATTTCGGTATAGTTAGTTCATATCTCTCTGCTTCGTATCAATATTATTAGCATTATTTTTCTACAACTTAGTACTATTGAAATGAGCACATTGAGCTACTTTTCTCGTAAACTAATTTATCTTCAAGCTGTACAATTGCCACAACAGGCAGACGTAGCTTTTTCTAACTAAGTCAAGTTCTCGGCATGCCACGCAAACATAAATATGTTGTATCTTTATTAATAAATATAAAGCATATACAAAAATTGGATTTTGTACCGGAGTCACAATCTGAAACGTTATCGCAGTGATAAATTTATTCATGCATTTTTAGCCTTTTTTCTTTTTGAGTCGTGCCGTACGAATTCCGCTTAACGGCTGTTACAGATACTCTACCACAAAGCGTTAGTTTCATAGCTCTCGTGGCTCAAATTTCAAATGTCTTTCCTTTAATCACTCAGATGATAAATTTACCTTTCCACCTCCTATTATATTACACATTTGTGATGACTTGATTTGTTGTTGATAATAGTAGAAGACAAGGTTAGGTTACTTCAAGGGATGCAAAACGGGAGTAAAAATAACGTTTATGAATGAATTGAAAAGAGAAGAAGCATTTCCTTGTTCTCTACAAAACTAACCGTTTTAGAAGGATATTTACAGAATTGTACTTCCGTGATCTTAATTTTAAATATTCTAAATATTTACTAATAAACACATATATATGCACTTAGAAAACTTATTTGTTGAAGTACGGAAATGCACTTAAATATATTATATATCGTTTCGTGCATAATATTTCAGGATGTTTATAAGAAATAAAGAAGTTGTTTTTTATTTATATTAAAGTGCGTTACGTAGAGTGGTTTTTGTCCTGAATTCGGTAACATCAGTTCTGTATTAGAAATAGCGTAAATTCTCCTGTAAGTGTCAAGTGAAAACCTATTAATTCTGAAATAAGGAATTCAATTATTAAACACTAGAATTGTAAATAAAAGGAAGATTTCAACTATTTCCCTCTTTCTAATGAGAAAGGCCAGTATGAAAAGACGTCTTGAATTTCTATGCAGCATGTTTATAAACAAACATAAACTTTCAGCTTATAATGCTCAACTATTCTAAGCTCCACAGACATCAAATTATCCAAACCCGTGCAAACGTCTATTATCATTACTGGCATTTACGCTCTGTCCTTAATGTGGCGAGAAGAAGACATTCAAAGCAGTAGTGGTATAAAGTTAACGCTTTCTGCTTGATGAAGCTGTCGTTTAAATTTCACAATTTGGATTTTGATGCTTTATCGCCAAAATAAATTCAATAAAATCATTTTTTTTCTTCATAATTTTATGATACACTATATTTGAATAATTAACTTCTAAGGAAATATTTTTGATAACCATTTAATTCTAACCAAAAAATGAAATGAAGAACTTTCGACATAATGAACAGAAATGCATTATATAAGAATCAAAAGAATTCATTTACTATACTAACACGATATTCTCTACGACTCACGTCTACAATTCGAACCATCTATCTAATTAGATGACTCCTTCTCTGCTATCTCTTAACTACGATAGAGGAGGGGTCATCTGATTAGATAGAAGGTATGGATCGTATTCGATAGAAGTTTGAATTCGTATTTGCCTCACGTGACGATTCACGTGTTAAGGAATCATCATAAATCAATCATTAAAGATTAACCAATTGAATCTTAAGCGATACATGATATTTTCTGAGGCAAACGAACCAATATTGCTATAAGAAATAGGCATGAGATGTTTATCATCTTAATGTTGGATACCATATTTTGAGCATTTTGATCAAAGTCAATTTATTCACAATTACTTTGTTTGAAAGCGAATTTCCACTCATTAACCATTATATAGATGGGTGGAACCTCAAAATACCTATTTAAAACCAAGATCTCAGCAGAGGAAAGCGAAATGGTCCCCATCCTTACAAACGTAAAAAGACAAATGTTTGACCCCCTTTCGACCACATCTAGAGTTACATGCCCTTACTTTTCTTCATTGTGCTAGCTTAAAATATCCCCCTTAGCTCCATCTGGGGACTCTAAAAAGAATTCAGACGCCGCATCTACTACACAATTGCTGAGAGAAGGATTCTTCATGAAGTATCCACCTGGGCTAACCCCCTCTCAATTCGGCTAGCAAGAATCTTAAATTCAGTTCAAAGAAAAAAAATTATTTCTATTTCTGTTGCATTCCACACAAGCCCTATTGCAGCACTCCTAGTTATCGAAAGGATTCTCCCGCTCCACATCAAAGCATAGTCAAAGGCAGCCTAAGAACATCTCGTCTATGCAAAGTGATTTACAAGATTCAACATTCTAGCTAGAGTTCATTAAGGCCTAATGAATATTTAATGTCCCCACCCCAAAACTTCAACAAACAGGTTTCCTTGTAGACAGCAGTATATCTTTCAAAAATGAATTCCAACTTTTGAACAAGACCGACATTTTTACAGATGGGTCCAAAGGGTCTAAACTCGAAAAATAAATTGGTTTTAGTTTCTGAGTCTTCCAAACAACAATATCACCCATAAATGGCTGAGAAGACTCTCCTTCCAGTGAGTAGTGACTAAATGTGTTTAGCTCAATTTTAACCACAAGCCCAAGGGCAAAAATAAATCCAAACCATTCCTCTCAGTCACCCGTCCATTCGACTTGGATGGATGGATTAAATCACACGTGAGACAAAAATGCAACAAGGCAGCAGAATCCTTAACGAAGCAAGCCACATCTGTAGGATCCCCCTCGAACATCAAGCTCCAAGAAGCTTCCTAAAATGTATTACTAAAAATTCTAGTCTTCGGCGCTTGAAAGAAGACTAGGACAACGATTCAACCACAAGAAACATCTACGAATCCTACCCAGAGTATACTTTCACCCAGCTCCTTGGAACTGACAAGACAGTATCTTTGCTACTGGTCACGACTCCCTCCCCTCTTTTTTCAAATGCTTTTATATCGAAAAACCTGACTTGCGGTTGCGGGAAAGTGGGTGCACTCCATTATGCCACCAGCAGTTCATTCACTACAAATTTTCGCCTCACCAAAGCCACTTAGAACCTTCAAACAGATTAATGATACAACGTAGGTGTTAAACAAAATATCCAGGATTGAAATAAACTTTATGCTGTTCCTCCTAGACAACGAATCCCTTCCCCAGATCCTGACTCAGAATAATTTCTCAATCTCCATCCAAGTTCAACTCATCTCTCATAATTCATGCTTATTACCATTCACTAATATAATTGATCTAATTATGTTACAACCCAATCAAATTATGATTAAATTGCTTTCTTCGTCCAGGTTCTACAGAAAGTCTCCAAGTATATTATAATGACATACAAGTAATTTTCTATAATTTCATCCCAATTGAATCATTTTTAATTCTTCCATGTTATTTTATGCTTAGTACGATTTTTATATATATTTTTATCGGTAACATTCAGTACATATTATATAACAATATGTGTATTGCATTGTCGTCTTTTCTTTGTATTTTGTTTTGTTGTTCTTTAGTAATTCCTTTCGCGCATGCCCATTCAACTAACAGGGAACTTGCAGGGTTCAATGCTCGGGGGAATATTGCGGCGAAAATAAAAGAAAGTATAGCCTTCGGCAAATGGGAACACTGAATAAAAACTTTTTTTAAAAGCATTTCCATCACGGTAATTAAAATGTTTCTAGGTTTTAAATTAATAATAAAAAATTAACTTAAAATTGAAATATCCTACAAAAAGAAGTTGAAATGCATCCTGTAGGTGAAACTAGTTGTCTGAAAAATTTAGAAGATAAATAAATATTTCTTACCGATCTTTTAGAACGAATTAATACAAAGATTAACGAAATTTATAATTTAAAGCGAGGAGGGTATGAGAGGGTATAATCATCAAACTTGAGGTGGTTAGAATGGGACAGGAGATTAAAACTATATAGAAGATAAATAAAGAATAGATTATTTAGTTCCGTGGGGAACGATGGAACTTTCTATCGATTTATTCACAGAGTATTTGTAGCAGCTCACCCACAAAAAGTACTTGATGATTCAGCGCTCGTAACGGCCTTAATGAACAAGATAACCGACAATAATCGCAGACGATTATGCAATTAACTTTCGGACACTAGCCAAATAATTTCTGAACGATAGAAGCACTATTTGCTTCTTAAAAAGGGATGTCATAGAAATTGCTGTGGACAATACTTCTGTAGGTTTCTTTATGCCTGCCATAACCAGTGTTTTAGGCGATAACTTATCTAAATGACTCGGGGGAAAAAATCCGCTTTATATGGTTGTCTCTAATTTCTCGAAGAATCAGTAATAATTTAATATAAATAAACTAATTCTATGACTTCAAAATTTATTGATATCCAGATAGAAATAAAATCAAGGGCATGTATATAGGTAAAATTTCATCATTGCTAAGTTATGTTTTAATTAGTTATGAGTATCTTTTTTTATAAAAGTTATTAGCAATTTCACTAATACACTATTTCACATAATATAAAATGGCAAGTTACTGGAAATGTAAGGCATAATGACGTTTGAATTAATAACTGATTTCTGTATATGACGTATTATTAACGTGGTTTTATGAAATCAATAAACCTCGTGCAAATTCTTCCACCGACTTGGAGATAAATCAATGAGAAGGAAACATCCTTGCGCCACTATCACTTCGACCGCTGCCCAACAAGTGACAGATATAGGCAGCAGGGGAAAGATTATTTCGGACAGCATTAATATGGCATCGACGGCACTAGGAAATTCCTGCTCGTCTGCTATGTTTGCGTATGCGCTTAATGGAGATAATTGGTTCTCGGAGTGACCTGAGAAATTTTCGATCGAAGTCTTTAGACAAATTGAACTTCCGTGAAAGAAGGGATTTCAGTGCAAAATTGTTCCAGGAGAATTTGAATGTTTCCAGTATGTCTTGGGTCATGGGTATAAATTAATTTATTTCTATTTCAGTCTGCCGGGATTCCAAATCTCAGAACTGAACGGTTTGTATCAATACTTTGTTCTTCTAATTACTAAAGAGGATAGTTTTATCATCGGATAAAGAATAGGAAACTGTTAAAAGAAAGGATTTTTTTTATTAATTGAAGGAAAAATAGCATAATGAATAGAAAGTTTCTGAATAATTGGAATTTTTTCTCATGCTTTTTTGTTTTGGTAAACATAATATATTTAATTTAATTTATCTTATTTCCAAATTTCCTAATATATACTAACTTTTCAGTTAAAATTATCCAATATAATGTAGAAAAATTAAGTCACTTTCAAAGAGAATAAGAATTTATTTGAAGGGATTGCTGTACAACTTTACATAGACAATTTAAATAGCAATGACTTGATAATTAATGGAAGAATTAAGTTTTGAATTTTTTATTAATCTAAAGAGAAAATTTTATGCAAAAAGATAATTTTTAATATCAATTTAAAAATTATTGCATGTTATTGATTTGACTAGCGAATTGTTCAAAATCAAAGCAGTTACACTCCCATCGAAAGAAATTATTTTAAAGCACATTTCCAATGTCTTATGGTCATTTTGTTCCTTGATTAGGCCTGTTTTTGTCTCGGTTCTTGTGATAGGTCCCGTGAAAGGGGTTTGCCAAGATCTTACTGAGATAAACATAATATGCCAGCTCCATGTATTGAGGTTTAAGGAGGTATTTGAAAAAAAAACATGACCTACATTGTTATCCTTTCGTTTTCAAATTTCTTCGGATTAAATCTGGGTTGAGTAAATCACTTGCATCGTATTACAAACACAGAATTTATTCTACAATAAATGAGCAACGATGCACATAGCCCAGGCATATTTGACATCACGAACAGAAGACTGAAACGAACTATTGCCAGAACACTAAACATTAAAAACAAAGGTTTAAAGACAGAAGATTAGCAATTAATCTGGAACAGCCCTGGCGACATTGAATCTGTAGTGATGCATAAGCATTTTCATATAGCTGTGATACCATCTATGAACTGATAATTGGAGATTTGCTGTAGTAAAAAACTGCTGTCTAAAATCACAAGTGCAATCCATCGAGCATTTTGAAGTTTTAACTCTCCACAACGGTCATTACCCAGCTAAAAAAAATCTGCAGAAAATCTGCAGAAAAAATCTGCAGAAAATCTGAAGGTATTTGGAACATGTTTTCTTCAGATTTTCTACAGAAAAAAAATGCAGAATATCTGAAGAAAACTATGTTAAATACCTTCAGATTTTCTGCAGAAAAAAAATATGTTCCAAATACCTGCAGATTTTCCCACAGTCAAGGTTTAATTATTAATTTCAATTATTATTAATTTAATTTATGAATAAACTTACTTAAACGATTTGGAATGTGACGAAACTTCAAGCTCTTGTCTGGGATTCGAACCCGCGATCCTATAAGCAGGCGCGCTACAGGCAGGTGTCCTGACCACAAGGCCACGTCGGCATACGCGAGGTGGGGATAAATTAATCTATTTAAATGATAGTGTCACCATGGCTCTCGTGGCGCCATCTATTGGTGTAAAAATCAACCAAGGTCAGAATATTTGTTTCAAAAGTCGTAGACATGTGTAACAGATGAGATTAGTAATATTTTTGTTCAATAATTTAGATTCTCAGTTTCAATAAATTCATTTTCACCTTCTATATTTCTGGGAAGCCTTCTCTCCATCCAAAGGGCGAAAGCTCCACTTTTTCTTTCTTTTTCGAGGAAAATAGCTAGTCAGAAAGACAGTTGGAAAACTAATTGAAAATTAATTCAATTATGGGGTAAAAGTTTAAAATGGTAAAACCTCAAATATTTATTTTAAAGATTAATTTAGAATTCATTTTTTCAGTGTCATATTTAAAAAAATTTAGTCCTAAGACATTTTTCCATTGGGAAATTTTTTGAAACTCCTGTCTGCTATAGAATTAAACAATAATGATAATTACATTCTAATTTTGTTTTATATCCATTGGAAAATAGAACTGCAATATTAGAGAATATGGTGCAAAATATGTATTTATAGAGAAATGCAGATATTATGAAAATGCAGTTAAATCTTCAAAAAATCAACAGATATTGGTCGAGTTTAATGATTTTGTGAAAATATGCTAAATAACTGCAAATTGAATTAAAGACAAAATGCAAAGTCTTACAAAATCTACAGGATATTTAAAGAAAAAAATATAAATACATTTTTTGCAGATTTTATGCAGATTAAATTGAAGAAAAAAAATGCAGATTTTTTGTTGTCTTATAAAATCTGCAGAATATTTAGAGAAAAAAAATAATAAATAATTTTTTTGCAGATTTTATGCAGATTAAATTGAAGAAAAAATGCAGATATTTTGTTGTCTTATAAAATCCGCAGAATATTTAGAGAAAAATATAATAAGAAATTTTTTTGCAGATTTTATGCAGATTAAATTGAAGAAAAAATGCAGATTTTTTCTGTCTCCAAAAAATCTGCAGAATATTTAGAGAAAAATGAAATAAGAAAATTTTCTGCAGATTTTCTGCAAATTAATTTGAAGAAAAAAAATGTAGATTTTTTTTTTCTTCAAAAAATCTGCAGAATATTTAGAGAAAAATATAAGAAGAAAATTTTCTGCAGATTTTCTGCAGATTAATTTGAAGAAAAAATGCAGATTTTTTCTGTCTTCAAAAAATCTGCAGAAATCTTTAAGAAATCTTCAAAAAAAGAAATTTTCTGCAGATTTTCTGCAGATTTTTTTTAGCTGGGTATAATCATCAAGTTCATCAAGTCACCGATTTATCTTCATTTGGGCATCACTGGGATGAAACACAGTTCTCATTCTCATCCTTCAGCGATTGATTCTGATCTCACAAAACAGGTGAAATCGAATGCTTACACAGTTTCATGCTTTCATTCACCATCGTGGTATCTAAAACGATTTCTGAAAGTAAATCCATTGCAATTTGCAAGTAGTTTTTCAGGCAAGTATTTACACATGCTCATGAAAGTGCTATCACTTATATACTTGATTGCAGTAGAAAATTTTTTTCTCACTTGATGCAATTCCTTCCTAATGTTGGTATTCTTTTCTTAAACTAGTGAGTAAAAAGTGCTGAAGTGCAAACTCACTTTTGCCAGAATTTTCATATCCCATTACATAGTACTGTAAACATCTCATCACATATTTTTCACATTTACATATTTCTAAAAGCTATTACAAAGTTCTTATCAGTACTGAATACACTCTACTGTATTTTAATAAAAAGTACAAATATGTCTATTTTGCATTCTATTCAAGCCTGCATCTTGAATATTAATTAAAGCAACTACAAAGTACAGTCAATATACTGAATATTAATTTAAACAAAGATACTATACAGTCAAATCAAAAAATTACTTGAAGAGTATGCAAAAGATACTCTGGTGTAAAAAAAATATTATTTGAAGTTAGGCAATTTGATTGGTTTATTTCGGACAATACAATTATGATAATTAATTCACCTCAAAGTGAAAATAATTCAGTTAACGAACGCTTTTCTATTTCAATTAACCTGTGCCACTTCTATTTATTTGTCAACTCTTAAATCTTATATTCAAATGCAATTTTAGAAAAAAATACTAATAGCGATTCGTTTCAGCGAAATAAATATGAGAATGACCCGACATTTTTAATGTAGCATTGTAATTTTTTATTCCACGTATGTTTGCATAAAAAATCTCCCTTTTATGTGTCTTAATGTAAAGTAATACAGTAGATTGTATTAAATACAGTGAATTTATAAAGAGCTCTGTGCTGATAGGATGCCTTTTATTTAAATTGATTATACTAATAAAAAAATTTGGTATATGCATTAAAGTGGAGATATTTCTTCAGGCAGTCAACTTGAAATAATTTTAATTTATAGAAAGTAAGATTGTATGAATACCAGCATTAAATTAAAGTAATTTCTTATGCATTATATAAATTAGGAACAGATATTATAATTAAATAACACTAGGAATTATATGTTCTGTCTGATATTTCTGTTGCGTTATTTAAATAAATTTCAACTCAAGTTCCAAAAGCTGTTTATTCCATGTCGTTATTTTCTAAACTTTCAAAGTTTGCAGATGATTCTGTAATTTATATTCATATGTGATTACATTAATAATTTTGTGCATTTGAGTTCAATCAACAATATATTATTGAGTTATACTAAGCATAACACATGCTAATATATCCCATATATAATTTAGCTTAATGCTGGTGAGAACTTTAATTGATTTACTTCCGATTTATTTTCGCGTTATTAACGATTGCGTTTAGTAAAATGATTATAAATATGTCACTACAACAGAAATCGATATGGAAATACAAAAAAATAGAAAAGTAATACTGCAAACCCGGACGAATTTAAATCAGCGTGTCACTTCCTCATCAGCGTTCCTCATAAAGGCATAAATTTTTATATCTGCGATGGATATTGGAATACTTATCAGAGGATGGGAGACATTTTCCGTTCTTTATAAAACTGAACGTGCAAACACGTGTCATTATTGAAACCCAATAACTATGAAGAATGAAGAAGAAGAATTTTCAGTTGCATAAAAATATCCGAAGAAAATATTTACTATTGTGTTTTAAATTTCCAGAAATTTTAGGATATAGAGTAGCCTTATTTCTAAATCGAGAATTATAAAATAAATTTTAACGAAAATTTCATTATTAATTTTAAAAGTATTTTCTTAGAAGAAATTGGCTTGGTAGAAATTAAAGAATATGAATCTTTTTTTAAAAAAATCATTTGCGTGTTGCGTATTGCATCCAGTTTATAGCCTAAATGTAGATTCCTGTGAGCCGTTTCTTAATACAAAAAGAAATATCCTGATGTCTAATTTAATAAATTCCACTCATACCCGTTTATAATTCGCCAGTAGTTAGCTAGATCATCTATTGTATCTATAAGGGCCTACCAGGTGCCTGTTAGAAGTAGTATAGATATATGCAATCTATTTCACAATAGAGACTAAAACTATATCAAACATTGCATGCTTCATGCACTTATTAAATTATGCAAAATCACAGACATTCGCAAATCTAATTACATGTATTCCTTGAAAAACTTTATGTTTTAACTTTGTAAAACCACCACAAAGTTAAGTCATATTTCATTCTCCTAGAACAGTAACTTTAAAGTTACTGTACTTGTAGAAAGAAGAATTTTCTATTCAAAACACAGAGGAAAAAATTCTTACAACTCATTGTTCACTCTTGCAGATAAATTCCTACTCATAGAAATTCGTTTAAATCAAATGCAAAATATTCAACGAAATATTTCGAGCCACACGACACTCAACTGTGAGCACCAGGCAGCGGCTTGTAATACACACTCTCGAAAAGAACTTAAGCTCTTGCAAAATTCATTATCAGATATTTCGCATTTGATGCAAATCAGATTTAACATTTTTGAACAAAAAGTAACTAATACAAGCATTCGAACTCCTGAAAAGTCCTATTTAGTATTCCAGATACTTTGACGGAAATTAATTTCTTCCTTTTCCTGAATCTTTTACCTTCAACTATACAATAATTTAACTGCTGCAACACTATTGTGATATTAGAGAAAGAGTTTCGTAACTACTGTTATTGATTTTCTTCGAGCGAGAAAATAACATAATAAAAATAGACGGATATTTCAAAAATGTTTCTTTTCTTGTTGTCTCATTCAAATGGATATAAAATGTATGCATGCTTTTTATTTTAAAAATGTTTTTTTTTTAAATATGATTTAACATGCCTAAGAGTTTCAAGTTTAATATCTTTTAACCTGAAACATTTTCACTGGTCTCCAAAAGTTAAGGTACAATCTGTTTTTTATGTCTAATATGCAAACAAATCAACACAAAAAAAGAAAATTGGTACAAATGTGAATTATACAGTTATTTATTAAATTTCATTTAATTTAGCATCGCACATAATTACAATTAAATTATTATATCCATGTAAAAAGTCTAATTCTGGAGAAAAATAATAAATGAAAAAAAGAGTTAAATATAAATAAATAAGTTTGTGGAATAAATAAATAATTTTGTTCACATAATTATTCTAAAAGCAAGCATGATAAATTTTCTAATATTCATCTGTTTCAGAATTCTTTGGGTCACAATTATTAAAACATATTATCTTAGCATTATTCAGCACTTTTATGAACCAAATATCTAAAATTAAACTAACATCGGTTCACATGAAAAAACAATTAAATTTCCCAACAGGACAGTCGGACATGTTACATTTAAATCTTTATTCCTGAAATATACCTAATTTTACGTAGAAAATTAGAGTTTTGAATTCAAAGCAAAAATTTTTGTATTTTTGCCAAATTTACATTGAGTTTTAAGAAAAAATAATCTCTACTTATATTACTCATTACATATTAATCAATACCAACATCGATCTGAAATAACTGAAGCGGTATTTAAAAACTCTGGACCAGAAGGTATATTACATGTCTCTGAGTATAAAAGAACACATAGTATTACAAAATTCTTCAGGAGATATTTTACAATTTATGCTTATCAGATTCAAGGCTGCTCTTCACTGAAACATTTTTCTATAGGGAAGAGCTAATGTACACCTTGCCAAAATATCCCACTTTATATTCTGAAAACTGCGTAGAATATTGATTTCTGCCTTTCTCTGAGTCTATGATCTTCAGACTACAGTATAATAATAAAGAAGCCATTGAAAATGGATCGCCGTATTAGAGGTGGATTTTCTAACAAATCTCGACAATTAATTGTCTCCGAACAAGATAAGTGCAATGTATACTGTGAATAGAAAGAATTTTCAATATGGTTTTGAGGTAATAAAATGGATTAAAATTTATGTGAGCATCTTATTTTGTTATTTTTATCTGAGTAGAATATGGAAATTTTACCATATTTTAGTTAAATTCTGCACTATTCGAATATGAAATTATACTCCATGCATTTTCAATATTTGGCATATTATTTGTAATAAACAGCATATAAGATACAAAATTTTAATTTATCCAAGATTCTATTTTGAAGAATAATTCGTCCTCAATAATTTTGATGTTTCGTGTCCGTCAATTCAACAGCTGTATTTTTCATAAAGTTGCATAAATTTGATGTTTGTTCAAAATAATCAAAATACATTCAAAATCTCATAATAACTTTCGTATTTATTGAAATATGAAACATTTTTCCGGACATTAAACAGTTTATTTTATTATTCTGCTTTTATTTGAATTTTTTATTCTAATGTAGTGTATCTTTAAAATCACGAACATTTTTTTACGTATAAACAAATTTTGTTTTAAGATCTGTACTAAATAAAATGTTTAATATCGCATAATAAGATCTTCAGAAACAATTCATCTAGTACGGCGTATCGAACGCTGGTAGAGGAAAGCTGATAAAATATGCCTAGTCAAGATCAGCAAAATTTGTTTACAAACTAAGAAACGACCCAAGTAGTTATTAAGATTTACCTTGCTCCAACAGACTTTCTCTTTTAGTATACTGCTTGAAATCACTAAAACTTAAAAAGCATTCCAAAGATCAGCGATTGTCAACTAGAAGACCAATATCCGTAAAACTAAAAAAAATATAGCATTTCCGGCTTCATATCAAGTTGGTGATAATGAACAAAATGTCGTCTTTCACTTCTGCTTTGACGATCAAATTAAAAACAACGTTTGCAACTAAAAAATTGTTCAACGTGCAATTTTTCCTGCTTTGCCTAAATTCGAAAGAGGGAATAACGACATCTGCCTTCCTTAAAATTAAGTTCGAATTTAAGTTAATGCAAATGCAATTCACTGTTAGAAAAAAAATGTGAAAAACTGAAACAATTAGAATTGAGACAGAAACTTGTGTTTTAAGGACTTCAATTTGTTTTTATTCTTGGTAATAACGAAATATCTGCTGTTTTGTGGGAATTATGTTGTTCCTTGTAAGTTTGCGTTTAATTGATTCTAGACACATTTATTTGTACATAATTCTATCAATAGATTTTCTTAAACTAGTTGAGCAAGTTGTTATTGAGAAATAGATAAACAAACAGTGATTTAAATATATTAAGTAAATGAATAGAGAAAGAGATCATTTATTGTATCTTAGCATTTCATGACATGCATCATTGCTGTGAAATAATCATTTAACGAACGGTATTTGTAAATCCGCATCACATGTAATTAATTTCTGCAACTTCATTTTATAAGATAGATTTGAACATTCAGTGCATTAATAACATAATGATGAAGAAAAGACAGAAAGAAGATATGCTACAGTTTAATACATTAGAATATATAAAGAAAGCTTGCACTGTTTGCATTAACATTCAGAATACATTGCTTGTAGCCTTTTAACTGCGATCAGAAAACTAAAAAACACTTTATCTAAGTTGTAATGTTTGTAACTGTAATAATTTGATAAAATATGAAAAAATAGAATTCATACTGGTTGTCCATTGGAATATTTTTAAATATCAGACAGACATTCGTTTGATTTCATTTGTACTTGCTGATGCGATGCATATTTTCTTTGTTATAAACTCTTCTTGAAAGGAATTTCTCTCCTTTAAAAATATTGTCAACTTTTTAATGTAAAATAGTCTTAATGTATTTAGAATTCAAAAAAAGTTTTAAAAACCCCTAAAATTCGTAAATGAAGTTCGTGTAAAGTCTTTAAAATTACACCCTGACAACCGAACCAACACAACGATGAGAAAGTTTTTAAATGCTCTTCAGTTCTAGAAAAGTGAAGAAAAAACCAGTCTTCACGCTGTAACACATGGTTAAAAAGTCGATTCTTAGAGAACATATATATTTTATTGTGTCTCGTTTGCTCATATACTTTTGACCATAACAAGATCAAACTATCGAGCGACGAACATTATGTTTGACGTCCCCCTATACTTAAGTGTCAATTTATGAGCTTAAAGAATCATCGGGTGCAAAAAAGATAATATCAAGACATTTAACTGAGCTTTGGGTAGCGGAAAAACAGATAGGTGCACTACCTTCTATATGTTTCGAAGTTATTAGGGTCTAGTTATCATCTCAGTTTCACGTGGGAGAGAACGGTTATTCTGAAGCCAAGTTACCTCAGATGCACGTAGTTAGTGAGATAATGTTAAATCGTCCATACTCCATCATTTCTAATTCGTGGGTAGAATGATGTGCCAGTCTGCTACATTTCGGTAAATGTGATACAAGATTTCATTTATTTTTGAGCTATAATTTCTGTTCTGTCTTTTCATTAGTATCTTGATTCGACTTTTAAGAAAGTAGATAAAGTATTTTATCTAATATTAAAGAATCGAAAACTTTAATATTGATTTTTCTAATTGATGTTCTAAAAATGGAAGTCAGTTCCCGATTTCAGTTATAACGCAATTAAATTTATGTTGTGGAAAGTGATTAATAGTTCAAATCAAATTCAACTGGAGTTTTGGAAGAATGCCTGGAAAGTTTGGGCTACATTGTGCACTTCATATTTTTCAATTTAAAAAAAATAAATAAAACTTCCTTTTTTGAACTATGTAACTTATTTAAAAGTAAACAATACAAAGAACAAATAGAAAACCATTAGTACCAAATCGAAAATATAATTATCCGTTGTAATTTTTCGAGAGGAACAGTAAGATTATTTATTAATAATTACGTTATCCATTTTTTGTGTATTTTTATCTGTATCAAAACCT
Source organism: Araneus ventricosus (assembly GCA_013235015.1). Classification (NCBI taxonomy): domain Eukaryota; kingdom Metazoa; phylum Arthropoda; class Arachnida; order Araneae; family Araneidae; genus Araneus; species Araneus ventricosus. The sequence continues at coordinate 304,333 of BGPR01000522.1, forward strand.
TCATATTGAAACTTAATTAATGAGCCTGGGCTATTATCCCGATAAGCTAGCATACCAATAGGCGAAATCCTGATAGAGTGGAAATTCCTACCTTCCCAATCTCGGCGTATGCGAGATATAGGCAAATCCATTTTTGAATCCAAACGTTCAATTTAGCTGTATTAACTATTATTTTAAACTAAGTATTACTTACTACAAATAAATCTCTGAATAATAACAAAATTATCATTACTGAAATAAACCTGTCAAAGATCGAGATGAAGATTCAAGAAATTCATTTTAATAAAAAAAAAATGTTACACTTTCTGCGTACGTTCAAAAGCCATATTTACAATAAGACATTGTTAGTGTTACCACAAAAATTACTTTTAAATTGTATATTTTGATTGTCTCATTCTTGTCGTGGAACAAAATGAGTTTTACGTAATGAGGGAATTTGTTTTAGAAATTGAGAATGATTATCGAAAATAAACGTGAGTAAAACCAGTACATTTTTTTCTAATTTCTCAATGGCTTGTGACAAAGTACAGTGGCTGATTGCAGACATTTTCAAATATCTCCCGAAACACTGGATGAATTTTCTTTGATCTTCGGCCGTGTAAAGAAGAGCCTGAACTCACATTTTACAGTGAATATTCGGTCACGAGAGCATTTAGGGGACAGACCAGAAATTGAAGAAGAAAAAAATGATTTGCGACTCTTACCGTTTATTAGAAAGATGCTAATCATTTGCAATTTTCATCAATAGATTGTTTGATGTGTGCAATATTTACATGCATTTGTCTAAAAATAGCCCGAATATACGGGAAGTTATTAAGTTTTTATTATAAAAAATCCCACATTTTTCCGCGTTATTTTTTTTTCTTATAACAGGCAGAATTTTCAACCAAATTACTCGAAACTTATAGAATATTGGCAATATGTTAGAGGAGCATGATATTGAAATCTGAATTGTATACTTTAAATATTAGAGGTAATACGAGTTTTTGTATTAAATACATTTTATTGCGCATGTGCGAAACGTATAGTAAATTTTTATAATATATAATTACTTGGATGCGTAAACGGTGCCTAATCCTTAAATTAGTTTTCAAGATATATCTTTGCAAAGCTAATATACACTTAAAAATGTTAAATACTCTTTTGAAATTACCTCCTGATTTTATAAATTTGCAGATAACTATATGATCAAACAAAAATTCAATATATTTTATTAATACAGAATAGGAAACAAAATCATTGATTTAAGAAACATAGAATACGTTTCCTATCGAGTTATATTACAGCAGTTAATGCTCTAAATCCAATGGGCGTGTGGCTGGTATGGGAGTGTGAATTTACACTTGTCATTATGATATTTATTGTGTTAAAACATAATATGCATTGTTATGAAACTCCTGAGGACGTTCTGTAATGAAAATGGCGTACTGAAAAAAATCAGAAAGACTGCAGAATACAAGAAATAAATATATAGGGAAATATCATTTTACTATCTACGATGAGAAAATCTCTTTTTCAACAACGATGGAGAAAATGGCTAGAAATATCCATTAAACAAGCAATTGATTGCAGCCGAAGTGAAAAGTGAGGCTACCATAAGAGAATTGAACATTTCGAGTTGCATTGTTGAGAAATACTGCCGATTCCAAAACCAAAAGCAAGTACTGGAAAAAGAATAATCATCAAGGGCATTTTTTCATCTTTTTTTTTATAGTGTATTCCATTTCATTTACCGGTATTTTTGTTATTTAGCGAACAACCGCGGTCCAATGAAGTATTTATTTATTTCTCGAATTCTGAGAAAGGCTTGATGATGAGTCTCCAGAAACACCCTTGATTCCTGTTCAAGTTTCCTTAACTATTCGAAGTTCTGTATTTCGTTTTCCAGTTGATGGTAAAGAGGCCTCGTTTGGACAGAATTGCGAGACGGGTAGATTGAAAGAATTATTTGGTGAAAGAGTCTCTGTTTTCGGGTGCTTAATGAGGTCTAAGTAGAATTTCCCATACGTGTTTAAAAAGCTGGGAGTGAAATCAATTGCAAGTGGAATGGAAGACTATTTTTGTATCATTAAGGAGTCTGGTTTGTTGAGTTCCTTTACTCTAAAAAAAAGTTCGAAAATTTCCAATCAATGCGAATTTTTATACTATTCTTGTAGAAATGAAAACCTCGTATTCTATCGCGCACTTGCAGCTAATTTGGTTTAATTTCGAACGACAAGCGTTCCCTTTGGAAATCTCATCCCTCAGACATGTCAGTATATTTGCGGTTATTATTTTAACATGATATGAGGAATGCCCAGTGATGTAAAATACCCAGGTATTTATTTTTAAGGGTAAATACCCTGGATATATACCCGGGTAAATACCCAAAATGGGTATTTACCTGGGTATTTATTTTTGAATTACCCCTATTCATGTAAAACACAGGCACTGCTACGAAATATGATGCCTCTATATATCATAAATATATATAGAATATATATTGTGAGCATAAGATAATATAAAAAAAAGAAAACTCGTAATATATGAACTTTTTAAATTCTATAAAAACTAAAAAAATGAATCAGAAAAAACTATAACGCAATACTATATCATAGATCTTACATAAAATAAGTGGCTTAAATATCAATCCTTTTTAAACTCAACTAAATTTAAAAAAAGAAAATGTTGAGTTTGGTTTTAAAATGATAAAGAGCTGATAATAGAAACTAAAATGAAAGATACAATTGTTTATAATTCTTTTTGGATTAATTAGTCAAAGTACCAGACATTGCTGATAAGTTAGCAGATGTTTCAGTTCTACAGTTTTTAAAAGTTAATTATTCTGAAAGTAATATGCACTTATATCACTTTCAACAAAGGTAAGTTACTTTTGAAACAAGATTTCAGGAACAAGAAATGTGAATTTTTTGTTGCTGAATCTGTTGTATTATTTGACGGTATAGTAGACATACACACTCACACTCAGTTTCCTTGTTAGACGGGATTCATCTGGATCATGAACATCAATACTTAAATTATCTTAAAACTCTAAATTTGATGCAATTGTCACAGTTGGAATATGAATAAAAGAAAATTCATTAGTTATTTTATCCCTTTCAGAACCTTCTTAATCCACCAAGACTTTTGAAACATTTTTTAATGTGTTTTTCTGTTTCTCCATTTTGCTTACATTGTTTGTACTCAACATTACAGCACTTACACTTGGATACTTTTATCATCCTTAACATTAAAAGCTCCAAGAAGGTAACATTCCCCCCTTTTTTTTACTTTTTAACGTAAAATTTACAGTAATATTAATATACGCGAAGTAAATTACTAACTATTCAGTAAATCAAAACAAGAATGTTTGATTTCCTGCGTGGCAATGTGAGTAAATTATGGATCACAAGATTCACTGGTACTGTCTGTCTCTACTAATAATAATGGAGAATGTGTGTGTTTTGGCGCTCTACAGGACAGACCGCTAGGCCTAGAGCAACGAAATTTGGCACAAACATACTTTGGAGGGTGGGAATGTGCACCTCGTAACCGTTGTTTTTTTAAAAATTTTGATTAAAAATTAAACGAAATTTTTTAATTTTTCTTTAATAACTTCCGAAAATAGTACAGCACAAAAATTAATTTTATACACCATCTGAAAATTTAAAAACTTGTCTTTTCAATGATAACAATTAAAGTTTTCATTTGATTTTTTCTCTAATTTTAATAAATTTTTAAAAATATTTTTGTTATTCATTGTTACAATGAAATTCAAGCCGTTTTCATTGTTTAAACAAATATTCAATTGCGTGTTTCTCTTCCATTGTTGAAGGCTAATATAATATTCTATTGGATTTTCTTTTTTTTATTTGATAAGTATATAAAGAATCAAGATAGTAAGTATATAAAGAAATAATCCAGTAAACTGAACGATTATGGTTGCTACATTTAAATTCATTTTATTAGTTTGTTTTAAGCCAATTAACATGTTGCTGGACGTAAAACGTTACGCGGTATTTCGATGTTGAAATAAATTTGTTAAATTAAAATTCGCGCGATTATGTACAATTAGATGTAACTTGACACGAACAGTTACTTGACTCCATTAGGGACTTTCATATAGACATGGAACAGAACAAGTGCAAGGCTACGTTAAGAATGCGGGGTAAATCTCTATCGCAATTTGAAGTTTAAAATTTTGTTATGGGAACCGTGAATATCAAACTATGCATAAGAGAGTCAGTTAAAATTATATTCCCGGCGAACAAGCTGGTCGCCAATGGTGGCTAGTATAACATAAACGGCATTAAAAATAATTATTCTATTGTAAGTGTCAAAGTTTCAAACTGTAAAAACTAAATTATCGCCTGATCCCATTTCAGTTTTAGACTACTTCATTCTGAATCCTGATAGCAATTGTTTTTTGTTTATATAATTTATTCAAAGCTGCTTTTTTTTAAATACAAAATACCCAGTTTAGGAGTACATATTATATTTTTATTTCATTTTGAAGCATCATTCACAAATACTTCTTAAAAAAACAAAAACAGTTTTGGTGTATTTAAAAAAAAATTGGTAATCAACAACTGGAAATGCATTTTTTTTTTTTTTGCAAAATCTCCAGTTTGGAGGTATTTTTTAAATGTTATATGTTTTATTTTGAATGACCATTCACAAATACTTTTTTTTTTGCAAATACATTTTTAGGAGGTATTTATATAACTCTGTATGTTTCATTGTGAATCAGCATTCGAATTTTATTTTTTTCGCAAAATACCCAGATTTTGGGTATTTACCCAGGCCTTGGGTAAATACCCGGGTATATACCCAAAAAATATTTACCTACCCACTGGGTATTTACCCACCCCACATCACTGGGAATGCCTATCTTTGAAAATGTTGAAACATATAAATTTATTAAAAACAGTTTTTAAATACACATTTTTATTTGTATATGAAAAATATGTTTTCATTTAAATTTCAATTATTACTACTTTTTAATCTTTAATGTAAAATATACTAATTTTAATGCCTGAATATTTCGTCTAGAGTAGTCAATTTCATCCTGAATATCGGGCCACTTGATGAAGAAAAATACTCTTTTCTTGATGAATATATAACTACTTTATATTACTGCTGAATAAATGTCGAAACTTTAGTTTAAAAAGGTTTACAGATAAAAAGGCTGTAAGGTATTTCCCTTTTCAATTCTCTGGAAGCTAAAATATGCGGTTGTTTTCACTATTCTTGTCCTCACTCGTTATCTACGGTATTAGCATTTACGCACAGAGTGTTGCAATAGGTCAGGGAAGCAAAACTCTCTATATGGTGATTAGAGAAAAGGTAAAACATTTCTGTGGGTTGAGTGAAATCCTGAAAGACAAGTAGCAGAGCATGTGTACGACTCAATAGCAAAAAAATATTTCCTTTAATAAATTAGTATGCAGAAGGGAAAGGCCTAAAAATTGCGATATCTGTACGGTATCAGTTGGTTTTGTTTTGGAGATTGAATCATATATATATATATGTATGTATTGATTTACGTATAATACATGAATTTATAACTCAAAATATTAACACAAATTAAAATTCACGTTTTACTGGAATTTTAATTATTTATTATCTTTACGTGGTAAAATCAGCTCAAAAACATGAAGAAAGTTTTTCGCTTGAGTTGACTATACTTCCTTTCACACAGATCAAGGCGGTCGAGTGCGGTGTGAAAATTTCCCCTTAACAGCGACGAAGGCCAGTCTGAGGCGGTTGGCTTCTATTGAGGGGAGGTGATGTTCTGAGATCGCTTTGGTGATAAGCGCGGTAGACGATCTAATACCCTTGCCCATTACAGCCCATTTCCGCTCGCCTTAAGGGAAGGTGATAGTAGAGGTAGTAAATGACCACCAGGTTGGGAGTGTCCAATTCATGTCGAATCCTCCCAAAAGGGCTCAGTTTTAAAGGGGCTAGAAGCAAAATGTCGTCTCGGGATTAAAGAGTTAATAATTATATTGAGTACTATATGCTTGTAGTTTTAAATATTGAAGGGAAAACGGAACGCAAGTTCCAAGGTATAAAAGTGCGGACGCTAAATGAAATACTTAAAATATAAAAGTGGTAAAAAATCTCAAACAGAGCAAAGAACATTTACTCATTTATTTTTCTCTCTAAACGTAAACGCCTTGTTCTCTTTATACAAAGTTTAAAACAAAAATGGAAATTAATTTTTGAACGAGGAAACACTTTATAATATTTTGAGACCATTTGGGAATAGTAAGAGCATTAAGCTTTTACGCTTTTTTAAACATTCCAGATTTTATTCTGCCCATGTAAATAAGGTTTCCCAATTTCAAGTTCATTTGCAAGAAAAAGAAATTCCAGTTTTTTCCAACATTACCATTGAATTCTTAAATAAAAATTATAATGTTAATTATTTTGACATAATGTTTTTAAAGACTAAACAAATGGAGCTTATTCGCATTCTAAGGGCCATCATCTAAGCTTAGAATTTTCAAACTTCTTTTATTTGTAGATGTTTATTCCGAATTTCGGAATAAGACAACCAGGTTATCAAGATATTATGACAAGAAATTGACTTTAAATCTATGTGGAAACGTAAAATTACTAGGAAGAATTCTTATTTCAACTTTTTTACTCACAGGTACAATACCGTGTTTAAAGAAAATATAATTATGGGCCTGAAAGGAATTTATTGCTCTAATTTGATTGACCTTCAGATGTTGTTATAATGTGAAGAAATTCGTTTCTTTATGTAGCATTTAGTGACTTCATAAAACGCACTTCTGTGGTTCTTAAATTTAACACATTTAATTAACTATGGCTACAACGCATGCAGCCTTAGAATGGAGTGAACGATAATGCAGTACTTAAATAAAAAAATAGAAAAATGTGATAAGTTTTAACTATAACTATGACCAGTTCAGCTGAGTTTGACTTTAATTTATCCAGCAATTGAATTCTGGAAAATATTGAATTTGTCCAGTTGGAAACAAATATTTAGTAGCAAAAAATTTTAATAAGGAACAAATCTGTATTTCAAAATAGATTTGACCAATGAACGAAGTTTAAAATAGTATTTATGCACAAGTAAGAAAAATACAAAGTCGAAAATATCTTTTGAAAGAAAATAGAGAATACTATATAAAGGTTTTATTTCATTTAATTTATTCATTTGAGATATCAAGAGAGGAAATAATGCCTTCAAAGCCCTAAGCCCATTAATAAATGTCAAAATAACACAAATACAATTAACCTAAAGAACTTTTATTTAAGCAATTGAGTCCATCAAATTAACTTGAAATCTATATCACATTCTCGTTTCTTTCACAAGTTAATTTCCATCATAATCATAATATAATGCATTTTCTTACTTCAGTTTATCTCTCTTAGAAGTTGCATCCACTGATATAGATTATTAGATAGTTGGTCTATTACTAGTATGGAGTCGTTAATCAAATAAAAATAAATATATGAATTTTATTATTGTGCTTTCGCTGTAATTTAAATGGATTATACTGTCGGGTTCTAAAATTTTGCTTGAAGGGAAGAGTCCAGTTCAGAATGAATTATTTCCAGCATCATAAATATCTTCTATAATCCTCGACAAATATTATTTCGAACCATTAGTTGATCTTTCCTTTAAATGTTTTCTTTAAAATAAAATGGGATTCCTTCAAATATTCTTATTTTTGAAATGTCTACAATTTTTCCTAATAATTAAGTAATAATTCTGATAAATATAAGGGTTACTTTCAATGTAGAATACGAGTAAATACAGTACACAAGACAAAGTAAGTAGTAAACTGGAAATTACATTGTTGGCCTCATTAATGATATTATTTCTCGGAATGTCTGCACTAAATGATGAGTGTGTAATTTTAAAGAGATATATTGCTAAATCTGGCAAAAAACATAAGTGAATTCAGATAATTTAGTTTCAGATTATGCTTTTTTACACTGACGATTAATAAAATTTTTTTCTCAATTTTTTTTCATTCAAATGTTTATAAATTTGGAGAAAAAGGGCAATATTTTAGAGTTAAAAATTCTACTTGTACTCAGACTTTATTAATTTGAATACAGCTGTATACTCATTAACCTAAAACATTCAAAGAGATTGCATCATTTTAGTTTCTTCTGATAATACTCGTGTGGTTAATTAAGAATAAGATAATGTTAGTTCGGTAGGACAAACTTACCCTAAAGCTTTTGTTCTCTCGTACGACTACTGATTGATTTAAACTACGAGTGAAATCATCAATTTCCACTGTATCAAAAGATCGGTATCAAATTCTGTCTGTCATTTCGTAAGAGAATCATTGATACGTCAAATTCAACTAAATGCAAATATAAACAGGTTTAAAATTATGAATTAAAACAGGAATAATTTAATGTCGACTCTTAAAAACTATTGAAATAAAAAAGTTCACTCCGATGAGGCCTATTCTGGCAAATGTTCTTATAAATAAAAGATAATGTTGGTCTGGTCTTAAAGTTAAAGATTTATCATTATTTAACGAGCATTTCAAAACCGTTCCTGAGCTATGAGCTAAATTAGATTATAATTAGTCAGTTGTAAAATAGATCCTAATTACAACTGTAGGCTGGCTGATTATAGTTGCACAGGAAACGCGTATTTCCATCAGAGAAAATTACATGCTATAATTTAACATTGGTCTATTAATAATATTTTCACGATAGCGTTAGAAATCATTATTCATCACATGTTTCTCTCGCATGTATGAAATCTGAATTATTCAAGGTCTATAATAATTGTAATATTGGCTATGAACTCGGATCCGGACGCAGAATAAATCATGGCAAGATAACTAACAGCTTATGCACGTGTGATTTTTAAACAGAAAATAGCATTAAAAGACTATAAAATGAGTGAGGGTCACGTAAGTTCTAAATGTAGAAATATTACTTTTCCAACGCTCAGCTATGCATATTTACAAACATGCATTTTTCAGCAGTACTCGCTGGATTTAATAATGATCAAAAGGGGTTTACATATTGAGAGCAAACATTATCATATAACGATTTATGTATAACAGAAATCGAATTTAGAGCAACTAACCGTTAGATGGACATTATTTAATTAAAAATTTTACAAAAAAAGAAACTCTGAAAACTTTTAGGAAACTCTTCTTCATTTTCTTTTACTGCTATGCTACGCCTTCTGATATGTTCAAGCAGGTTTCTGTGAGGTAAAAATATTATCCACAATTCATTTTTTTGCTCTTAAATTATTTGACAGTTTAATAATTGTCAAAATATATAATTTAGGATATTATATTATTTAGAGACTGTTTAACCACTCATTTTCTTATTATTCCCTTACACATTTTTCGTAAACATATATTACTACAAGAAGATCTAATAAGGAAATGATAAAATATTCAGTAGCTAAAGATTTCACAATAATTCATTATAGCTGAAATATAATTTGGTAAAATCGGTTGATTTGATATTGAAAATTTATCAGAATTTTTATTTTTCAAAAGTTGGGAACATTAATCATCTGAAATCATGGTGCAATTTATTGAGAAATCATTGTAAATTCAAATGAATTTGCAAGTATTACACATAATACCTAGAAACAATCGAACTTCTCTCATATTCATAAGTTTTTAGTTTACACTTGATAATTTATTATAGATAAAATGTTCAAGAATATTTCAGATCTTCAACAAATATATTTATGAATAAGAATATCAAAATAATAAGTAATGCAATTATGTTAGTAAGAATAAACATTAATTAGTAAAATAATTTTAACTTTTTTAAATAAAAGATGACTATTTATTTTTTGGAAGCTGAAACAATTAATCAACTTGAATTAAAGGATTAGTCATTTTCGAATCCTTGAAAATTAATAGCTACTTACAGCTTACATGCTTAGCATTGAAATATTCAATTATGTTCATTATTGAATTCAAATGCTTATGAAATAAAATAGATGTGAATTCAGAATTAAGTTTTGCCTCGACTATATATCCGTTTTGATGATAAAATTTAGCTTACAGGAAAATTAACCGTATAAATCCTTTTTCGATCAAACTAGCTGTTTGATTTAAGGTATTATTATATTTCTTGTAAATAGATTTCGAAATGCAACGGAGAAGCAACTTTTTCTCCAAAGGTATTCTTTTTAATATAAGTTCAAGCACACAAATGGCTTACGTAAGATCGTTTTTCTTTCTTTAACCGACACAATTTTGCACTTCAAAACTAGAAATAAAGCTACAAATAAATCGTAGTCGATTTTGCTTTCTGAATTCGCGTGTTTTTCGACTGATAATCAATGACATAACACCACCAAAACGTGCCTAGAGTTATTGAGAATCTTTATGAGTGGTTTGGATGGACGTGGATATAATCAATGACAGAACGCCGCCCCATGCCTCAGTACCAGGAAAACAGCCTTCTCTTATTTTGACATTATTCGTTTTAGACTGTGCAAACATCACATCATTCCAAAAATATTAAATTTTTACAAATCCAACCGAAATTTTGCATTTCATCATGCTAATTCAGAGAAGCATGAATGTGAAGTTCCAAGATGTCTGCAAATAAAGTAAAAATTATTCGTAGATATTTATTGGCTTGCGTAGATAAATATAAAATTTATATGTTAGTTTTAAATGGGGATATGAATTCTTAAAGGTCATTTTGTGCTTATAATAACCATGCAAAAAAAAAAATAAAATTACTCATGCAAAAAAAAATTAAAAATTTATTTGCTTAGATTTCAGATTCAACCAGCAGTCAAACCAGCAGATTGCAAATCATATCTTTATAATTATTTTCTACCTGCAGTTTGAGCTTTATAAAGTGTACCATTTTATCATTTTAATTTAGTTTTATGTTTATAGTAAGCCGGAGATAAAATGAAAGAGTCAAAATTGCTATGGTATTTTAATATTTAAGAGATAGTCGTCTGTGCTCAAACTGAAAGACCCAATTCTAAGTGCTTATCAAAATGTCTTAAAATCTTTAAGTTAAGAATAAATGTAAGTGAATGATAAATTTTTTTTTTCCTTACCTGGTTGCAAATTAACCTCTCCCAGTGTTCGTATCATAAATGTACTATTATTATTTGGTATTTATTTTGAATAATAAGATTAATAATGTTAATTAATTTGCACATTTATAAACAGAATAATTAACATTTTAGAAAATACTTTTAATTAATTAATTTTAATTAATAAATAAGCTCTAAACGTTTAAAATTATTTATTGCATTCCTTAAAATCACTTGTATTGCTTCATTTAACTTAATGTAGAATAAAATCAGATATATAATATTTGAATGAACACCCACCATAATTTATGAAGAATGGAAAAATGTTTGAAATAAAAAATAGTAATATTAAAGTCAGCATTCGTTTTAAATAGCGAAATTTATTGTTTCAGTATTTATAACTTCGATCATTTTGACTAAGATATTTTTAATTTTTCAATCTCTTAGGGCATTAAAATCTAATAAATTAACAATTTGCATCATTTGGGCTCTTGTAAAACACACATATATATATCCAATATCTTCTTGCACTTTTTTGAGGATAAAATTATTAGAAATAATCTAACTTATGGCTACAGATACATAGATGATTTGCTTCTTTTAAATGCTGATGATTTAGATCTAATTATTAATTGTTATCCAAAAGAACTTAAACTTAATAAACCGAACTCACATCAAAATAAAGGTACCTTTTTAGATCTTAAAATTGAAATTAACAAGCATATTACTATGATTGGCCTTTATGACAAAAGAGCTGAATTTAACTTTAAGTGTAAAACTCTTTGTGACTTTCATTCTAATTTAGATTCTAGAGTATTTAGAAACGTGATTTTCAGTCAAGCCAACAGAATTAAAGCAATTTGCAACAATAGGAATGATTTCTTATTTGCTTCCAATGTTTTTTAAAAACTCTAAATGATAACCATTTCCCTTGTAACATTTACAACATTAAAGATTTTGTCCTTAGAAACAGTCTGGAATATACAGCCTAATAAAAGAATTATTATATGTGTATATTTATATGTATTTAATTATAAAAACACATTTATGCGAAGTTGAAAATGGAAAATAAGGGCTTTTTTTTCTCTCTTAATATATCTGAATTGGTCTCCTTCCATTACTAGAAAAGAGATTCCAGTCTCGGCCTCTTCTTTCTTTCTTTTCTTTTTTCTGCATTTCTATTCCTCTTATGGGAATATAGATGGCGCCATGGAGACTAGCGTTTAATGTTTTGCTTTTCTCGAAAGCGCGGGCAAATTATTTTAATCTAGCTTGTTTCTTCAGGGGGTAAGTTTTTGATTACACCTTATGAAAGCTTATTAATTAAGCTTGATGGCAAATATTTTGTTGGTCTTATTAGCGTTTTTAATGTTTTTTTTTCCTTTTTCTTTTGACGTATGTTCTTGTGGATTTGGTTCCTGGTTTCTCTGTTTTGGGGAGTTCGGTCTATGAGAAGCTCTGTCTTAGCATAAAATAGGCCTGCTTCTTACAGAAAATCCCCTAAATATTCTTGTGAATCCATTTCGAATAGTCCTTAGCCCTTGAAAAAGTGAACTAGAATGAATTCCTTGTTTTGTTGTTTGATTTTCATTTGCTTCAAATTACTCTAGAATTGCTTGTAATACTTTCTTTTTTTAATTTTGGCTCTTTGGATAACTTTTGTATCGATATTTATGACAAAAGAATGGATTTTAATTTTAGTGTCAACAGACTTTCCTATTGGTCTTCTAATATTTCTATTAAGATTTATAGAAACACTATTCTCACTCAATTTTCTCGTATTAAATCTATTTGTTCAAATGAAAATTCAAAATCGAGACAGTCAAAGCTTTTGTTTGATCAACTTTTAAATAATGGTATTCCCGATAGCTTTGTGAGACGATATCTCAAGCAGTGAAGCAGGGGCTTCGGCATAGCATTTTTCTCCTTTTCTTCCTCTGTTTGGCAACAGCAATAACTGGTTTGGTGTCCATTTCCTCGTGCTTCTCACAGTCATGTTTGCTTATTCCTGGCGGTGGCAAGCCTTTTTCTCTTTTATTTTTTGAATACTACTATATTATTTTATTCTAGGTCTTTTGTATTCGAATTTTTTGCTTTCGATTTTTTTAAAAATCATATTCATTGTATTTGCTTTTTATTCCAGATTTTTTCCATTTTTAATTGTCTTGGGCTTTTTGAAGTGATGGTGACATATTTTATCTGATTTCGTATGTCGTTAGCAGAAAAAAGCACTTATTAATATCATAGGCGAGCTTCTCTTCCTGACAAGCGGCTCGCCATGATATTTTTCAATTTATTATAATTTTTGTCTATTTTTTCCATTATGTCTTGTAGGTTTTTGAATTTTTGTCTTTTGTTTCTTGTTTGTTTTGTTATATATATATATATATATATATAATATAATATAATATAATATAATATATTATAAATCCAAATATAACTTGTATATAAACATACAGATATAAAGTAAACAAAACATATCAAGAATCAAATCCTATACTAAAAAGTCATTATTTGAACAATACATCTATTTTAAATAAAATCTAAAAAATTTTGAAAATACTAAAGATACGATGAACAAAAAATCAGTTTAAGCAATTATATGTCAACAAGTAAAAAACTCTGTTGTTATTAAAAGTATTGAAATAGGCAAACCAAGTAAATGGAGTTTTCAACAATTAAAATAGCAGCTTGGCTGTGGACAAGCTTAGCCAGATTAACAAACAACATCCCTGTTACTGTTGTTGTTGAAAAACAAACAGGGTAATTTACCCTAAAATGAAAGAATTTAGAAAGAAAATTCTTATACTAACCCTAACAATAAAAAATAACTGTATAGAAACGACTATAGTTCAAGATAAAAATATGTAATATAACATTATATTGCACCATGATATTGCACTAAAGACAGTATATATATAATTCAATAAAATACCCATACTTTTCAATAAACATTAACTAAACATGTCTCCTCTTATACTTACCAGAATTCACCTCTTTCAATATAACCCGCCATCACATTGAGATTACATGTTGCCACAACCAAAATTCTTACCATGAAACATCAAAATTGACCAAATAATATAATTAATTTTTGATATCAAGAATTAGTAAGATACCTATATTAAAATTCTCAAAACCATTTTAAAAATGTTCTACAGTTATTTATCTAGATAATATATATATTATATACAAGTTATATTTGGATTTATATTATATACACATAATAAAGTGTTATGAAACCTGTATTTATAAATGAAATCATTTTTAAAAGCATGCCCTTCTTACATTAAATGAAAGTGACATAGAGATGAAAGTTCAAGAAAATGAAAAAAAAGATCACCTTTGATATTCTTAATTACTAAGATACGGCATTTTAAAATTACTGTAGAGGAAAATTTTCATATTACTCTAATTTTAAAAGCAAAAAATATTATGCACTATAATAGAAACAGTAAACAATTCTTCATCCGCATCAAAGAATTTACTATTGATGTTATGAGAGAAAATCATCAAAAGTCTTAGATCATGAATCTGTAAGCAACACCGTCGTTTCTACTCCAACGAAAAGTCAAATTAATTTGTTCCCTAGTTCTGTTGAAACACCCTTGTAATAGACGCTGTGGATTGATAAGATTTTTGCTGTTTTATCATTTGCCTTCGCTTGTCAGGAAAAATATGTTCCAATTTACCTTCTGCTAGAGAAGTATAGTGCAAATATACAAAAATAATTATTGATAAATATCTTCCGAACCGGTGTTTCTTTCTTTAGCGGATATCATCTGTTAATTTCAAATTTCAAAATCTTGTTTGTTATATTGGATGGCAAAAAAGGGAAAATTATTTCTCCTATATATATTTTAGACAATCTTCTTAACTTCACCTGCGGAATGGTTCTTTATTCCATACTAGCAGAGTACCCGGCATTGCCCTTTGTTTTTCAGATCAAAATCATTTGGAAGTTACCAAAAGAGACATAAGAAGTGTTATAGAGTAAGACAGGGACATAAAACTGACTGCTGTATAATTAGAAAAAGGGTGGTGAATTCAGATTAGCTGCACGAAGAAGTCAGAGGAACAATAATAGAGCAATATTTCACGCAAGAGAAAAATATGAGCTTGTCAGTATCTGAATAAAGCCTAGGAAAATACAAATTTATATTTAAAATTTTGCCGTATTACATATTTCAAATTAAAGTTGTATTTTTAATTCCTCAATACAAAATTTTAAAATAGTTCCATATAGAAAAGCAATGATTTGAAAAATTATCTTAGGATAATGATTTCATACCAATAAGAGTTTTTCTGAATATCATTGAATTTAGCGTATGTGAATTCACAGATTTGCTTATTTTGTAATAAAAAATGTTCGGAAAATTCATCGTAAATTTTATTTATCAATCTTCCCTGCGAAGGAAGTAACTTTTGTCTCAAGAAAACAAATATCAACCTCTAACTTCTCGAAAAAATCTCTGTTTAATCGTGTGATTATCTTGAAGAAAATTATTTCGCTTTTTCCATATTAGGAACAAAAGAAAAGATCATATAGACTGGGTTTGAATATTAGCCGGATATTTGATTCTTAGGAAACCGGTGATTATCTCTTATCAGATGGAGGAAAAACAAGAAATATCGTTTGATCGTCATATAAAAGGATTAAGGATTTCATTTTCTTT
>BGPR01000522.1:325001-377658 GCA_013235015.1 Araneus ventricosus
TCATTACTTCGTTCAGTTACGTATTGCTACTCTGTCGGTCTGTATGTCCGTCTGTCTGTTGTTCACAAGAACTCCTCCGAAATAGTGAACAGTAGCGACAAGAAATTTGCACAGGACATTCTAGAGCACATTTCTAAGCCAACGGTGCTATTTTAAACTTTCAGAGTTAATTAGTTCTTAAGATATTTAATAAAATAGCGAAAATTAGCCGCTGTTAAGCCTAATGCTTGGACGATTTTTGCCAATAACTTCTGAAATATTTATTGCAAAAAACAACTTTTAAGCCATCTTAAAGAGCAGAAAATTAGCTTTTTAATGATATTAATAACATTGGGATAAAGTATTTTCTCTGATTGTTATTAGCGTTTAAAAATATTTTTAACTCAATATTTAATAATAATTTCTATTTTTATAATATTAAGTCCAGACCAATTTACTGTTCATAAAATTCTCCATTCACATGTTTCATCAACAGAGGCAGAAACACACGTGCTGTGTGATTAAGAAAATATTGCTTTATTTGAACATTAACTACAAGTCAATGTTCTTATTTCAGTTTTTATTTTTAAACATATAGAATTTTTACTGTGCACGTGCAATAATCCAGTAACGTTTGTTTGATTACAATGCGATGTTTCGTGTTTAATTTTAATCGATTTTAAATGCTCCTAATAAGTGTGTAAGATCATTGAATGTTTTTGAGTCCCGAATACCGGAAAACGTGGCGCCGAAAAATTATTTTATTTAGTTTATTGTTAGTTACAGTTGGTGATTTTTCTTGAAGTTCCTAATTTATTTATTTTATAAGCTTCCAAAAGAAAGAGAAAAGTTTAACTTTTCAAGTCTCGCTACAGTGCATTAAA
Organism: Araneus ventricosus; assembly: GCA_013235015.1. Taxonomy (NCBI): domain Eukaryota; kingdom Metazoa; phylum Arthropoda; class Arachnida; order Araneae; family Araneidae; genus Araneus; species Araneus ventricosus. The sequence continues at coordinate 325,865 of BGPR01000522.1, forward strand.
AGCAGTCATGTTTTTGCGTCTGTTAAATTTATGATAAAAATATTGCTGTCGTTGAATGTTTACAGAATGTCAGAATTTTTGTTTCCGCTTTTATTTCACAGCGTGCACGTCTTTCAATTTGTTTGCACAGTAATCCAATGAGTTTAGTTATTTACTCTCTCTATGATATGTTTTATTTAATTTTACAAATTTTTAATGATCATAATGAGTATTTAAAATCCTACGAAAAGATCAAGACCTTCTTCAACCTTTAATAACTAGGGGACACCGACGAATTAAATGAATGCATGTTTAAAGACATCTTCTTTATGGGAGCATGTCAAAAAATATAAACTCACTACGATTATGAGAGTTCAACTGCTCAACGACACTGAATCAGGACTATTCTTTTGAAAATTGGTGAAGGTCGGTTTAAAGCAGATATAAAAGGTGAATTAAATTGAGCGGGGGATTTTCAAAATTGTTCATACCACAGAGAAACTGCCAAGCAAGGTTTATCCTGTACTATAAGCTAATATAAGGAATAAAGAATGGTTGATTAATGGGTAATTTTAGCAGTTACTAATAAAAGTTTAAGTCAGATAAATAGAAAAAAATATATGTCGCAAACAGAGTGAGGCATTACTGAATATCCATCTGTAGATACGGTAATGGGCATTAACAAGGAACATCATATTCTGTAGAGCTCTTCAACATCTTAAAATTGTCAGGGGCACCTTTCTACAAGCCGAGATTGAAAATCGGTGTGCCAGTACTACTAATACGTAACCTCGATATCCCGAGACTGCGCAATGGCACACGATTACAAATTACACACCTAGGTCCAAACGTCATGAAAGCTACTGTTATGACTGATATAGGGAGAAGAGAGAGTGTTTTAATTCCACGCTTTCCGATAACACCAAAGGATTTATTATCTCAGTTCAAAAGGTAATAATTCCCTTTAAATATAGCATTTTCCAGGCTCAGGGCCAGACACTGAAAGTGGCAGGCATACATTTGGAGAAGCTGTATATTTCGGATGGGCAACTAACTTTATGTGGCGTGTTCACGTGCGTCCATCCTACACAACCTCTGCATCCGTGCAAATAACGTGGTATACAAAAGTGTGTTAGCATAGATAAACAAATTACAAAACTATATCAGCATACATGAACAGTACACTCCTGTCAACCATCCGATTAAGCATTACCAACAGTCAGAACTTTTACTTTCCCCTTTCAAAATGCAACAAAAAATTTACATTTGTGAATCAAAAAAATAATAATTCAAATTCTTCGCGCACGAAGTCGCGTGCAACAGCTAGTATATTTATAAATATAGTCATCAAACTTTTAAGATTTGTAAAGGCAGTTTAAAATGAAATCCACACTTGATTAAATTAAATTCTTCTTTATTTCAGGAACATTATATCATGTTGAAAGCGATTCGATAGCGTCTTAGATGATAATTAAAACTTCCAAACCAAACAGTCCACGATCATATCAGGTAACGGTACCGTCCGTGCGTCGTCGCAGTAGTTAAAATCAGAGCAAAAAGGGCAGTTAACAATACGCAGAGAGATTATATACCAGAATAATAGGACTCCCCGGAAAAGATTCGTGACTGGGAGTGAAAGTAGAAGTGTGGTTACTACAGTTGAAGTAGAAGTAATTAAAATAGAGTATCAACATTTTAAAGTCTTAATGTATTCCAAAATCACTTTTCTTAAACTCCAGTTTCGTTCTATTTCCCTCGCTGGAGGTATATTAAATCTCTCATTTGGCATATTTATTATTAAAAGAATATTTTAATCGCTTCCACGCGCCAACATAAATCTCGAAGTAAGCGAATTCTTTTCCAATCTTTTCCCTAAAACACTTAAGTAATATACTAAAAATAGCTATTATTCCCTTCACTTTGATCACGTGTCGATCTATTAAATCCTTATCTGAGAAAAAGCAGGGATTTTCTGTTCTCTTTTGGCTTGAAAACTTGAACTAATATGTACGTACATTCCGTCACTCTCCCATAATAAAGGAAAATTAGTTAATAACTAGGCCTGTTTTGTATTTAACGACTACAACGACGAAAACATTTTAAAAGTCGGCAGGAAGGTCTGCACGGATAAAAAAATTCTTAAAATGTAAAATTTAAAAACGAAACAACATAAGTGAGAGTGGCTGAATAACAAAAAATGGCTGACCAAAATAGCTGTTAATTTATCAGAACTTCTAATAGTTGCCTCCTGAAAAATCAACACCGGATTCTTTGTACTTTTCCTGATGTCTCGTCCCTGATGTCCTGAAATCCAGCTGCCAGCAAGGAAATTCCTGCTGCAGCGTCAACTCCACTCCACTTCTACAATGTTTTTTAAAAGGTGTCAACCAAAAGGTAGTCCTCACCATTGTGTTTAATATCTGCTTCAGGAAAAATGTGTTTTAATTCTCAAAATTCTAAAGGAATATCCATATTGTGTTTCAAATCTTCATTTCGTTTTACGGTCCTGTTTCGGTATTCTTCAAGAAGGAAAAATAAGTGTGATTCAACGTTAAATTTCTAAGTGCACGAATAAATAACAAAATCATTTCATCTTCAACCAGTATACTCTCGGCTACAGAAAAAACAAATTCATTTGGCTTTATCATGTATTGATTTTCAGTTGTGTTTGAAAAATGTGATTCAGTAATTTTTGAAAAGTACGATTAATTAAGTATTGATTTATATTTTGTGATTGATATGAAATTACATTTGAAAAAATTTTAAAGTTGTTTTGATCTGAAACAAATGTCTCAATGTCCATATTAAATTTTGAAATTTGAGGTATTCATATGGAATATAGGATATTTTACAAAGAAATATTAATTTTAAAAGTTTGGTTATTATGTTTTTAATCATGTGTTTCATTTGATATAATTTTTGACTTTAATTTAAAAAGAGAAATTGTTCTTGATTTGGTTTTGAAATTTATTTTACTGATATCAATGCTATAATAAATGTGGAGGTATAAGAGGTTTTATTAAGAATTAGAAATATTCACTTAAAAATTTTGAGTATTACTTTGACAAGTTTAAGTTGCAAATTTGATTTATTCATGGATTTGATTTATTTATACATAGTTTGTTTTCGTGCATCTCTTATATATATATATAAACGTTTTCACAAAGGGTGGCTTTGGGTTCTAGAGGTCATGATCTGCAGAAATGTGTCGACAGTCGTGTCAAGCGCACCATTGCAATAGGTAGAGTTCTTATAAGGAATTTTCCTGAAACGTTTTTTATATACCAATATTGTTAAAGAATAAGGGATTGCATAAACTGTTTAGACTCTAAAAAAATTATGCATCCCTTACCTTAAACCAAAGAGCGACAATGAATTGATATTTAAATCCTTCGTATTATGAAGCATGCTTGTAATTTATGTCTTGTAATGTGATGAGTGGCATGACATTGAGAAATTATCTCATTTCTTTCCCTTCTGTGAATCATCGTATTTCTCTATAAACTCTTATATGAAATGTGAAAAGTAACTATTAAATTAAAAGCAAGTTTTTGAATACTATTCATAATCAGTTTTTCTGTTATAATTGGAAAAAGTGTTTGAAACTTTGCTGTGTTGAATGAACTGGTAGGTTTCGAACTCTTGAATACTTTTTTGAATTTGAAATATATATATATATTTCATGGTTGTACTCAATTCTTCTTTAATATATAGTTTAAATTTTTTTTATGACTTGACTTGCTGAGAGAGGAAATCTGCATTATCATTTAAAAAAATTAATGAATAATTAATATCAAATAGTACATTTAGTAAACGCACTGGATAAAAGATGGCGCTGCCTTCCAAATGCTCTTAAAACTGCTAGAAACGAATGTTTCATAAACTTCTTTTCTTTTAAACTTAGTCTAATTGTCTGCCAAAACAAAATTTATTATTCAACACATATAGTAGTTGGAGAACCAGTTGTTTCAGTTTTGAAAGGACGGACGCAAATACAAAAGCTATTCAATTGACAAGTATGTGTACATTTTCGGAAATGCAAGTATAGCAACTGTATATTATTTTTTTTATAGGTTTATCTTTAAAATTTCAAGAATGATTTTAGAAAATATTTATATCAAAACTGTGTAATTTTTTTAGACTGTCGTAAGTAAGTATCCAATTAATAACTACAAACAAAATTCTAGCAAAATGATAGAGCTTGAATTATTTTTGCAATCTAATGTGCGTAAAGAGCTGGAATGCGAGCTTATAAAAGACCTAAGCATTGGGACCACTCTAAGGCTGATAGAACACACTTTAAGGTAGTTATAAATTAAAAGTCCTTTTTACAATAAAAGCGTGTTTATCATAATTAAAGTATTAACTTCAATACCATGAATTTAAGACTGAGAAAGTAAAAAAAATTGCTTATAATTTTAGTATATTGTGTTAAAATATGCGTTATAAATTCTTTAGCATACTTTATTCCAACATGAGCAGATTATTTTCATTTACGAATTATATCTTATTCATCCGAATATTTCCTGCCGGCAAAGGATTAAAATAATTTTGATCATTCTTTAGTAACTGAAATCTTTTTTTAACTAAAGAGTTAACTTATAGGACCATCTTCTTAAAAAGTAATAATACATGGGTTTCTCTCAAAAAATGTTGCATAACTCGCTATTTCTTTTTAAAAGATGAATTATTACCTAGTTTCTTAACTGGAAGGAAGAATAGAAAACACAACAGGAAATAAGATATATTTGTAGTGCTGCCATCTATTGTAAAAGTAAAACATATTTTCTTCAGATGGAAACTTTCTTACTTTCGAAACTTCGAACTTTCTTACTACTGTACAAAATATTTTGCACAATAGGCATTGATGTGCAAAATATTTTCCGAAACAAATAATGAAAATCCCTGTTTCATTTACAAAATCAACGACAGATCATTCTAGAAATTCAAAAGAAAATAAAATCTGTTATCGATATTATAGTCTTGTAGAATTCATGAATTATATTTTGCGTTTATGAATAAAAGAATTAATGTAGTACATATGGTTGACTTAAAGAAATTAAAGTAATTCAAAGAAATAGGCCAGCCAGTATTTCATGAAAAATTCTTTATCTTTTCAGGTTGAGAATATTTTTAAATTCATTTTTTAAATAATCATCGCATGAACTTTCCTTAAAATGTCTACAAAAAATAAAATCTAATCAGCTATCGTTATATTTTTATAGTAGAAATGAATATGGCGACTTAATGAGCAAGCTTTCAAATTTTCCCAATTAATCCATTCTTGAAATTCCATTTACTCTCATAAGTGTTTAACGGGAGATAATATTTTCAAAGTTGTGTGCATTCATTAGTTTTGAATTTAAAACAATATTGATAATGAAGAAATGCTCCTTTGATTATTCAGAAATGATTTCTTTCTGGCTATTAATGCAAGATAAAGTATTTAAATATAAACTTATATATTGTCTAGTTCAGTGGTTCCCAATCTAAGGGCCGCGGCCCATTTGTGGGCCTCGGATAGCCTATTAGTGGGCCGTGGTACGCTAATCAAGTCAGGGTAGCTTCAAGAGTCTCACTCATTTTTTGCTTTATAAACAATATAGTTTTAATCCTATATTTATATAATATAAAAGAAAACAAATATAAAACGTTATTTTACGTCTCCTTTTCAGTCTAGAAATATCTTTTATTGCTTTGTGGTTGGTGCTTTTTGGGGAAATAACTGCTTATTTTAACGTTTATTCGTTAGCTATTAGCAGAAAGAAAGCACTATAAATATCAGTGGGAAGCCCCCGCCCCTCCTGATCAGCGGTTTACCCTAATATTCTTTCCATTATTTAATCTTATCTAATTTTCTCGTTTTAACTTATTTTTGTCATTGTTTTATCTTACTTACACACGCACGCACACATTTAGATATGTGCGTGTGTGTGTTTTGCTTGTATATCATACTTAATGGGCGTCAAAATATTTTCTACACGACAGGTGGTCCGCAAAACCAAAAATTTTGGGAACCTCTGGTCTAGTTAATAACTCTAAAAGTCGGAATACAATCAGTCAAGGTGATTGAAGATGAATGGGTCCAGTTGATAGAATTGACGTTATCTGTCAAGGAACGCGGGAAACTGATAAGTGGATTATTGAAGCCGCTACGAGCACGTTTCTGCAAACTAGCGATTCAGAGGAAATGGGCGGTCCATTATTGTTTTATTGAAAATTGGGGATGTTCCACTCTTTCGGACAAAATTGATAAGAGACGAGGTGAGAAAGAAAAAAGAATTGGCAGATGAATCTTCGGCTTGAAAGAGACGTAAGAAATGATAAAAGTAATTTTGTATTGATTTTTTATTGTATTTATATATTAATTTTTGTACTAGTATGCAATGATAAGAGGTATTATGTCATAATCAATATAAATTTATTTAAGAATTTTTATTTCAGTACTTTTAAAAAAAGAAAATGATAATTACTCGCGGTTTTCAAGAATTTTACAAAAATTCTAAGCAAAAATGTAATTTAATAATTTTTATTCATTGCAAATAATGAATTGCATGTTTTCAAGTTTTATGTGAGAATATATGATAGTTCTAAAATAATATTTAAAATGACAGAAATAAGTGAACAGCCGGTAGCATAGGCCACTTATTGTTTCTATGGCCTGCCGGTAGATAACAACCCATTATTTTGCCTACAGTACAACAATAGCATCAGTCTGCCATGTGCAGAAACAGGTAGACATAACTTCTTTGTTTCATTCCTCAGGACATTTTCTTTGTTTGAGACCCTGTAAGTGACTGCTTCGTATAATTTTTCACGACTCCTTGCACTTTTAAGGGTAATAATAAAATTTTGAAACTAGTGTTATTATTTAGCTTACTTTATTTAGATTATGGCGTAAAAGTTCCATCTTTAACCGACTTTAGCTGTCACCATGATTTTCTTTTCAATGTCGGTCGGGTAGTATGGGCCATGTGAAGAAGCCCGTTTTAGAAGACCTTCGTGTAATTTATTTTTATAATTCCACGGCCAAATTATTCAATGCTTTAACTAAGGAGTTTTCATTTAAGAAATTATAGAAGAGAGTCACGGTTCTTTCATTTTGCAACAAATATTGAATTCGTTAAAAGAAGACCCGGAGAGGATTAACCGGCGAGAAAGAAGCAGGGACGGGGATTTCAAATTTCGTGAAAAGGATCTATCTCAGAATTCATGGTCATTCTAAAAACTCGAGCATCTAGTGATATTGCATGGGATATCTGAGTATTATGTTTATAATAAATAATTTTGTTTGTAAACTACAAATTATAAATATTCTCCGTGAGCTAAAATATGAGGTACACGGGCACGACACAGAAATTTCGAATAAAAAGCGAGTGTTACATATTAAAGAATGTTTTAGAACATTTGAACATTTAAATCCACTCTCTCATAATCCATGTTTCTATGCGCCGCATACAATACAAAGAAAATGTCCGTTAATGAATGAAATATTAATAAACGCGAATAATAAAATTGTAATTTCGAAGTCTATGACGCAAATTTAGCGTAGTGAGAAATGAAACTCTTCAAACATTTTATTCTTTCTAATTTCATTTTGACAATACATATATGTAACACATGATTTATTACAAATGGAAAAGTTTTCATCCATTTATGATTCGATTTACTTTCATTAAAAGAAAAAAAATTATTACGTTATGTCTTAAAAGAATTCTAGCAAATATGTGTGTAAATTTTTCGATTAAATAACTATTGTTATTTAGAAAATGGAGAATTTAAAAAAGCTTAAAATCTGGCATTATTCATTTTGTTGTATGTTTTTTGTATTTTTTACATTAGTGTATATCTGAGGAGTAAAAATGCTTAAACCGTTGGAAATTAAATCAAATATTTGAAAAATAGTCAACTCCTAACAAAAGTTTTGGAATTAATTTTAATAAAGCACAAATAATTAATATGAAAGCTTAATATTGAATAAATCTGCTCAAAACTGCAGATGGATGACAGAAAAATTATTAGAATTACTACTTTAGGATTCGCACATTTTTTCAAGTATCTCCAGAAAGGCTGAACTTCGACTGGCTTTGAACTTCTACCATGTGAAGAAAAGACTTGAATGTACATTTTACAGTGAATATTCGGCAACGAGGGGATTTAGAGGACCGACCAGAAAATTGATGAGGAAGTTGAAATGATTACGTTTCAGATAAAGATGATAATGATTTGGAAATTCCATCAATGGTGTTTCATGTCGTGCGCAATAGCACAATATTCCTACAGCAATATATAAAAATAGCTCAAAAGTTTGGGAAGATATAAAGGGTTTGTTAAAAAATCCGAAATATTTTCCTCAAATTGTTTGCTTATAACATGCAGAAATTTCAACAAAATTAATCTAAACTTACAGAATACTCGACAATATGTTAGAGAAGCGTTTTATTAAAATTTGAAGTAAATACATTAAATATTAGAGTAAATATGAGTATTTGATGTAAATTGTTTTTCACTGATCATATACAAACCGTAAAGTACATAGTCTTTCATAACTTTTATATAAGGCAATTTATAGAAAAAATTCCAGTTAAATACAATCAACATTCAGAAAGATATCTGCATTGAAGTTCGTTGGATTTCGTTTACACTCTAAAAGAAGCAAAATGACGGGGGTTCTTGCACAAATTGATAATTTTCAAACTTGAATCTTTGAACAGTTATCGTCTAAATGCAATTTAAATTATGCATTTAATTTATAAGTATCCATGGTTATTCAGGAAATGTAGATCCCATAAAATTTAATATTACTGTGTAATATCATAAAGTTGTGTCTTTTTTCTGACACCCACATGTATATTAATGCTCATTTTTCGTCAGCTCCTTAAAACAAGTACATACAGTGTAACATTTCGTTGCTTATGATGTCCCGAAAGATATTTTGTGGCTAACAGAACGCCGCCCCATGTCCCCGTGTCTGATGCCATTACGGCAACAGAACTGATTAGTTTTGTGGCTAACAGCAAAATTAAGAGACAAAATATTTTAGTTAACTCAGAAAAAAACTCACAATAATCAAAATAAAAATATTTCTTCATTGGGGAATATATTGCTGAAGAGCGTTAAAACTTTCAGAACTTGCTTGAAAATGTTTTTAAAGGCAATGCATATCAGAATAGAGATGGGAAAGCTGTTAGCATTCATAAAATAAAAAAATAGACAGCAATGTGTTTTTAAATACAGCCATTCTTGGTTATTTCTTGAACAAATTCTTACACTTTATGAAATCGGCTTTACCGAAACAAACTGATGAGTGCTAATGGAGAGAAACGATGTACAACTCTGAAATTCACTTTGAACGTTACTTGAACAGACATGATGATACTTAAAGAAAAATGAAAGTGATTCAAACTTATCTCATCATATTCAAAGATTTGTAAGTTTTCAGCTTTTATTACAGACGTTTCAAGCCCTTTAATAGTTGTACTCCATTTATTTTTCAATGATCTCTAAAATTTCTAATCTGGATCAATACTTGCCTCTTTCCACCATGAATCATCTTCATATTAATATATTTTACGATTATTATGGTTAAAAGATTCAGTTTTTTAAATGAAGAGTTTTCTAGTAAAAAAAAGAGGGAAGAGAATCGAGATTCTCACAAACTTCCAAGGATAAATAATAACCTTTTAAAAATCGTAGAAAAGAAACTTGTAGATTAAAAAGGAATTCTGGGGTTTCGTATTGAGGAAATATAACATTCTCTGCCATGCTTGTATTGCATACAAAACAAATTCGCGAAGCAAACTATAATTAGATAGTTCACTTGATTTTTTCAAGGATACTTATAATAGTTCTACGTTTCGTGATTTTAAGTAGAAATTCTTAATTAAAATTATTAGAAGTTAAACAACAATTAAATGAGTTATATAAGAATTTAGAAGGATGAGATTAATTTTTATGAGATTAACTGAGTTTCTTTTGTTATAAAATGAACAAAGCGTAATAAAATTAGAAAACAAAGCATTTTTAAGACAAAAATTCAAATTTGAGAAGGTGGAGTATTACAAGAGTTTGCCGAATTTGAATCACCTGAGAGTTTTCAATGCACAGTGATATAGAAATAATTTTAATGAAATTTTTTAAATTATTTTAATATAAATTTTTTTGAAGTTTATTTATTTTCAAAATAATACAATTACTTTTTATGAAATGCACTTTATGGTAGGAAGGAAATAGCTTAAAAAATGTGACATTGGTCCAATGAAGAAACTGGTTGCCCAGATTGGATCACTGGTTTTTCAAACTTGATCACCAAATTCTTTAAGCACAATTGAAGCAAAAATATTTTTGATTCTAAAATTCAGACCAACAAACAATCTATGAACCCATTATGACATTTTATGTATTGTATTAGTTCTTTTCCCGCTTTATTTCCTCGCATATGATACAGAACTACGTAACCTTAGTTTTTGTTACTCTCTGAACCAACATTTGAAGCCTTTATGGTTCATGTGTACTTTGCTTTGACTCATTCCACTTCCAATTTATGAGGGCTACTAATGATTATACCTGATTTCTGAGCTATTCCTGTAGTTCAAGATAATACTCCTATTGAACAGTAAAATTTAGTTAACTCTTTGTGGCACAACCTAACCAAATTTTAGACAAAATCAAGAAAGAATTTCTTGTAACCATATTTTTAAATTATTTTTATAAAACCCTTATAGTAAAGATTACCAAAACAAGTTGACTATCTGAAGATAGAATAACATATTGTGCTATTATCTTTAAATCAGCGTAAAGACTATTAACTTCCGTTAAAATGTTTAGTGATGATTTCTAAACCTAATCGCTTATTCTCTAACTTTTATCACGTACCGCTTTCTTTTAAAAATGATTTCGTGCACCACGTTTATAATTTCTCTATTTTATGTCCCAACTCTTTAACCCTTTCAAGTTCACGATATGTTTTGTTTTGAAAATTACTAAATTTAATTCAAAAATGAGTATTATACCGGTAGCTGATCATAAATATGTAAAGAGAAAAAAATATCATAATTTATTTTCACAGTGAAGAAATTTTTGGTTTCACAGTGAAGAAGGACGGTAACGGGCTATTTTCCTCCGAATAAGTTATTATCGAAATTCAATTTAAATTATGTATTTAATTTATAAGTATACGTGAGTATTCAGAATATTCAGCCTTCTTAAAATTCAATATTACTTTCGAAAATTCAATTTTTAAAAATTGCAATTTGTGTAAGAACTCTCATCATTTTGTTCCTCTTAGAGATACAAAAACAATTTAGCTCTTGCAATGCCGATATCTTTGTGAATACTAACGGTATTGAACTGGAATTTTTGTATAAGTTGGCCTATATATCTGGCTCTGAAGTTATGAAAGAAAAATGACGCTACATTTCGTAAAAGAATGCTCAATGTGTGGTTTCAATGCGAAACCAATAAAAGCGAAAGGTTTAACAGAATTGAAGTTATTAGTTTCCGATCCAAATTCGGTAACTCTCTTCTACACTGAGTTTTATTTATATTCTGAAACTACATCGCATTACTTTACATTTTAAGACCGAAAAGTTTATTTCTGGTATTTCAGAAGCGAACGTTTTTTCATCAAAAGAGAATTCCTATGTTATTTTTTAAAAATTTCTACTTGAGAATACATAATAGTTACAAAAGTAATGCTAAAATGTTGCTTAGAATGATAGTACCGATTAAGAAACATCAACAAACTTACGATTATTAAAATAAAGGATTTTAAAACTATCTTTAAGAAAGAGAGCTTGACCTTGACATAACTAGCTCAAAAATTGAGTTCGCGTTTACATTTGATTAACGGAATATTCTCTAATTCTCTCTGATCTTTTATCAAGTGTCACACTATCCCAACTAATATAAAGTATTCACTTACATATTTAAGAAAACATGTCCATTCAATGATATGATTGCATCATAAAATTCAATTGTAAAACTGCACAAACTTATGTATATTAAATGCAATTTAGACCAAAAAGAATATTTAAAATTTGATATCCATCATTTTTTTATTTCAGAATAATAAATAGTAAAGCACGCGTAATTCAATTTTTCCTTCAAGACAATCCATACTCACTGATTTTATTTGCAGATTCTCGGCTGCTCGCTGGAACCATCTTGACACGAGATAAATTAGAGTACGCCAATGGAAAGAAGCTTCTTTTCACTCAAACAAACCAAATTCCCTCTGTACTCCATTCGAATAAACATCGCGATATTTGAAGAACGCAAACAACGATACCAACCCGAATGAATCAATCAAATACAAAGACTTGGGAGCTTGTCACCGTTCCTAAAAGACGTTTCAAGCTCTTTTGCTGCAGCTCTGTATTTACTTTTCAAATGCTCTCTGAAGTTTCTGCCCTCGATCAATTCCATCTCGGAGGAGCTTCAAGTAATTTACTTTTAGAGTAGTCGGTCCGAAAGATTCAGTTTCGTAATTGAAGAGCTTTCAAGTAAGAAGAGAGGGAAGTCAGTCAGAGCTCTTTCAGATTTTTAGCGTTAAGTGAATTCATTGAATGGAAAGCGGAGAGAGGAAAAAGACTGTAGAGTAAAAGGGTTTGTGGAATTTCTTACAGATGAAATACAAAATTTATTGGCGTGTCTACATTATATTTAATAATATAATCTTAATCTGCAGATGCGATTGTTTCTAAATTAGGATTATTTTTACATTCTGTGTATTTTTTAAAAAAATATATGCTTACAATATGTTAATGCATCTAACATTAGTTTAGAAAATTTAACTAAACGATGTTTAGTTAGATGTCTTATATATCTAGATATTCTCTCTGGGTTTTTTTTATTTTAATCATGTTGATGTAGAATGGAATTTTTATCCACTTCTTTCAATTATATTCTGCTTTATTGTTAGTTGTGCTTATTATTAATTTTTTGCTTATTCTTTATTATTATTTTTATTTATTTTTTGAGAGGAATTAAAGTAGAATTTAGCACATTCATTGAGTTATTTAATAAACTTACTTTTGCAAGTCTCGAGAGAAGTGATCAAGCTGAATAATAAATTAATAATGTGTTAAAAGACTCGTTAATTCACCAATTAGAAGAATCTCCTCTATCACCTTTAAATGTATCCTTTATTTTTATATTTTAGAAAGTTTCAATTATTTTCTTTTGGATAATTTTTTCTTGTATTTATCATTTTATGCACGATTGTAAAAATATTCTTATGTTTTGATTTAGAACTTAATCTTCTATCATTAGATCAAGCAAAATGAATGTATTTTGAACAATTTCTGAGAATTCTTTTTAAATGGAAATTCAAGTATTAAAAATATGATGTTTAAATTAGTGTTTTTTATAAATACACGTGTAATAAATAAATATACATACATACAAAAACGAAACTAAAGTTTTGTTGAAATCATAAAATGCAGGTTTCGTAATTTTTTTGTCTTATAAGCCTTGCAATGAAGGAAAAACTTAATTATTAAATAAACTACGGCTGACCGAAAAAATTATTTTATCATAAATAAAAAATAATTGTAAGGTATCAAAATCTAATCTATACAGTATATGCTTTCTGCAAATAAAAAAATGGGTCTTGGCAGCCTCGTGCCAAACTTAAGGTTGCGAGACCCGATTCTAGGGAAGTTCCTCTGTATTTTCCGGCCTAATACACGTTAAATCTAGCGAGGATTAATCGTCCTCCTTTTTGTGTGGAGTAAGTGTGCAAATTTATTCCTTGTCCTCTCGCTACGATTTAGAACTGAAAAGTCCTTCAATAAATAACCCTCAAGCATCCTCTACACGGAATGGCATTATAACTACACTGAACTTCATAAAAAATGCAACCTCGCATAATTCTAATAAAGAGCGAATCTGAAGTTAAATTTCTAAAAATTCACTTTAGTTCTTCCCATTTAGTAAAAGTACCAAAATTGTAGCTGGTTATTGTCCGTAAAACTATTATTGAACTTACGAATATCTTCAAAAGTACGAATTTCTCTTATCAGAAACAAAACAAAGTTTATCATATCATAAACGAAAAGCCCAAAAATAAGGACATCATTTATCAACTCCCTTTAGATAACGACTGTAATATATCAGAAACCTAACCCCTTAGATAAGCTCAACTACTTTAATAGGACTGAGAGATAGAAAAACTTCCCCGTTCCCCTGGGAAAACACCAAAACACTTCAGGAAAAGAAACAAAAAAAGGTTCATTCTCAAGAGGTCATTATTTAATACCGGTGGCCAAATTTGATCTGAACTATTTCTTGAGTCTCAAAGATTAACAGTACCCCATCTGACCCTTTGTCAACAACGCGTCTAATTATCTAAAGGTCCCAAGAGCGATATTTTTTACCTTTTCAGTGTCGTTTCAGCTTTTTTCCCATTCTCTAGATGACGACTGTTAGATAATAATAACAAACCATAAAGAATATAAGAAAAAAATGGGGCTTTTTGTCTTAATGTTTGGGTCATTCTGCTTTTATAAACTGGGAGAGGAAGTTAATAGGGCAGAAGATGGGGAACTGACGATTTGGTATAGAAACATGTAAGGGACAATGGACATGGCATCACTCATTAGAGGAACAAACATCAGGAAAATGACCGAACATTATTAGATAAAAATGAAATAATGGGCAAAACTACCAAAATGACAGAAAAATTGGAGACGGTTAGGGAATAAAGTTTCTTTGTAAAAATGATTAATTTTATAGTCTCTGAAGAAAGTTTTGATTCACATTCTAAGAGTGACTCAAATTTCAAATGCGTAATAATAATTAATACGACAAATTAAAAAGAGAACCACGTGCTCACAACTTTTTCATGACTTCTAATGCATCTTGATGAAAAAAGTATTTGGAATAATAGTATTCAAGCAGTATAATTAAAAAGAAGATGAAGAAAGAAAATAAAAAAATCAAATAAGCTGGTTTTGTACGCAATGTTTTAATTATTTTCTCACTTCTATCTATTCATAGTTTGGTTAGCAATATTTCAAGTAGTAATATATTCAGAATCTTAAGAATTAATTCTTAAACAGATGTGACACTCTGTCAAGTAAGCGATATTTGAATGAAATAATATGAATTTATAAAATTTAATTAATACTGACAAGACCTGTTCTGAGTGGCTGTAACACTATCTTCCGTTTTCCCCTGAAACATCTTCATTCTTCATATAAAGAATTCAAAAATTAAATTTAGCTATTTATTATTTATAATGTATGGCGCAATGGGCCTCCTTTAGCGAATTGTCTATTTCCTCACTTCATTCTTATGGTTTCATTTTTTGGCTATACATTTTATCATATAGTACTCTTTGCTAAGATAATCCATTGAATGATTTTAAGTGCTAATAATATGAAAATTTCACATTAACGTATATTAGTTGTGGTGGGTCAGAAACAAATTTATTAATTTATGGAGTAGTCAATTTTTCTTGTACTTATATTTTCTACGCCAGACAGTTACATACTTCCCCTCATCAAAACCTGACAGCACGATTCTGTGAAACCTTCAATAAAATAAATTACAATCCTTGCAGATATAAAAAACGAATACACATATTACTACTTTCACATTTTCTGAAGTTTCCATTTATTAAATGAACATTTAAGATTTAAGACTGTTTTGAAATTCTTTAAAATAACTAAATATAGTGTGGATTTTCTAAATACAAAGCAAGTTAGAAAAACTACATATGCAAATTTGAGCAATCGGTGAATAATTATTTCTAGAATACTTCATAGAACTTTGCTTATTATTTTTTCCAAAGAAACACGGAGTAAGTAACTAAGTATTACTTTACATTTCAGATTGTAAGCCAACTTATTATTCTAATAAAAGTAGTTGAACATGCAATGCAAAATTCTTTCATATGTTTACTACAAAGTCAATACAAAATCAATACCACCAATTCAAAATAAATTGAAGCTCAAAAAGTGGAACAAGAAGAAGCTAAATTTCTTCTGCTAAAATAAGAATTTAACAAAAAATATAGTACGATAACTTACTATTTCGTTGCATGCAAAAACTAGAAAATGTAAAATTGCATCTTTCCCTTCATTTATAACAGATTTTTTTACTTGTCGATGAACTGAAATCTAATTTAACTGTTATAGCATTGCCTCTCAAAAACTGAAAGTTAAGCAGCAAGGCACATTTTATATTCCGGTTCTTTCTCAAACATACATGAGAACGAAAAATCTTTCTAGAGAAGTTAACTGTTGCAAAATATAATTATGTTTTAAATATATTACTTATGGCATCAATTTTAATTTTATTTTATTTCACTTTTTGTCTCATTTATTTGATGAAATTTTCATTTTCCGCTTAAATATTATTTTAAGAAATTTCTTTCTTAAGAATTTCTTTATGATTTGATGTCGATATATGATTAATAGGATACACTCTAGCAATAGTTATATTTTTGATCTACGCAGTTATAAAGATATGGAAGAGTGTAACAAACATTATGATAACCCTGTAGCTCTTATTTCTTTTTTTATTTTAATAATGCAGTCAATTACACAGCCAAAAACAAGTAATGTTATGATCCACATGAATAAAATTTATGTTACTAAAACTTGACATTTTGGAAATCAGAGCTATTATATATAGATTGAAACTTTTATTTTTTTGTTGCTAGATATGATGATATATTTTTATTGCTTATGACAAAATAATAATGCAAAAATGTTTTCATCAATTTTAAAATAATATTAGAAGATTATAGGGAGATAATCATGCATTCATATTTTTGTGATTTAATTACTTAGCGGTAGAAGTCAATGAATTCATTTCTAAAATCAAGCACATCCACAATTCACACAGACAGAGGAAGGGAAATAATAAAATGAGAAATAAACAAAACCTACCAGTACATAAACTGCGAAAGGCATGACGACAGCTGCAACTAGTAGATCAGCGAACGCCAAACTCACAATGAAGTAATTGGTCACAGTTTGCAAACTCTTTTCTTTATACACACTGAGGATCACCAATATATTTCCAAACACTGCCACTAAGGGGAGTGGCAAGAGCAGTAACGCCCAGAACACTTTCTCTGTTCCAGTATATACTTCGACAAAGCTTTCATTCTGGGATATGTTGTTCGATGTAATACTGAGATTGAAACTACCAGAATCTAGAAAAGATTCCTCTAGTTCCACATTTGAAGAATTGAATGGGTCGAGTACAAATGATGTCACTATATTCAAAGACATTTCAGCCTTATTGACGGTTCAGTGTTTCTCTATTTTGGGAACAATCTAATTCTAAGCTGATGGACCATTTGTTTGTCGTGCACAGATGGAATAGAATGATTGATCATTAATCCATTGATTCCGTTATGCACCACTCAAAAAATACCGATTCTGAAACTTACAATCACTTAGTCTTGTCTTCGGAAAAATATTATGTTTTTAATTATTAAAATATTACAATTTTTAATATATATGGTATATAAATTAAGAGTGAATATCGATTATAAAATGTATATCAGGAAAAAATCTTGAAATGTGCAAATATTTACAGAATATTATACAAGTTTTCAGGGTTCATTAATTTATTTATTGAACAAATCGAATTTGATTTTTATTAATCTTTGAAAAATCATTGTTAAGTTGCAAAATAATCTGATGTCATACTTTTGCTTATTCAAAGAAATCTCCAATTTTAAATCACCAAGCATTTTACGTGTTAGTTTAACAAATTCATCAAAACTGTGATTTTATATTTCCGAAATATTAATTAGTTTTCAAGTAAAAATGAATGTGATAGATGTGTAAATTATTCAGAAGGATGTGTTTCAAATATATAAAAGATTAGAAGCATTTTTCTGTTCTTCATAGATATATAGCCCTGAATATAAAATATCTATCCAGAATCAGCAGTCATGTTCACAGCTGTCAATCGCTCTTTTATGCAATTGATGATGATAATGCATTCATGTCTTCGGCTATATATATGACTTGAACACCTGAAAAATAGAAACATACAATTAGAATTTTTGAAATCAAGAAATTCAAAAGAAACATTTCAAGTAAAAATTAAAAAAAATTAGCATAAATTGCTTTAAAGATTTTAACGATGTTTTAAACTTTTAATAATTAAACGTTTGTTCCCCAATCGTCTCAGTATAATAGTTTTTTTCATCAACAACAGTTACAAACTAATATAATAAGAATCAATTATCCTTAATAATGTAAATAAATTTCATTTCAAGCAAATGCATTCGCATCCACTATGCCTAATTGCTTACTCATCTAAAATTATTAACTATTTGAAAAACTAAAATAACGCTTTGCAGCATAAATTTGAAAATTAATCTGTAGTTAGATGAAGTTAAAGAGTGCAAATTTTTTTCTAGTTTTAGTATTTTGATTTATATTTTTCAGAAAGTCACTAGTTAGGTAAGAGAAACATTTTTACATCCATTTCTATATTCATTTTACAGTTGCATTTTACTTTTTATTAAAAATATTTTTTCTCTTGAAATGCTTTGTACACGTGCACGTATATTCATTATGCTATAAATTGCTTGCCAAAGTTATGAAAGAACAATTACTTCATCTTCTGATTTCTAGTTTTAATTAGTCATAATACTAGTTTGATGTATAATGTTCTCGATGCACTCTAGCACTACAATTACTTGCAAATTTTACATTTCTAGATGATATGTTAGTGATTTCTAGACTGAGAACACAAGTTGATTGTACGTTAGAATCTATGAAAAATCTCATACCAATAATTGACTAAATAATTGTTTCCAAGAGTCTTAGGTTGAGAACTCTGTGGAATTAAACTATCTTTAGCAGAAACCAAGATATTTATTATTATGAATATTTATATCTATGAAAAATCTCATACCAATAATTGACTAAATAATTGTTTCCAAGAGTTTTAGGTTGAGAACTCTATGGAATTAAACTATCTTTAGTGGAAACCAAGACATTTATTATTCAGATTATCGATTAGTGATAGTTAACATTAAGTCGTGAACAAGAATACGGGATTCAGTAGGGATAGCATTAAGATTATTTAAGTCAGCGTAATTGTACTTATTATAATGTCATAAAAAATATCACTCCTTGAACTAAACTGTTTCGGATTTTGTTTGAATCAAAAACTCAAACTGTATGATGAAATATAAATATATACACTGCATAAATATATAAAAATTTAAACCCCATAAATAATTTTGAATGATATTCACGAAAAAAATATGTATGAATCAGTTTATAACAATGCTTAAAATAATATTAACATGAAAACAATTATAATTATTTGCCTCAATAACAATTAAATTAAATTAAACCTCTGCAAAGGTAATCCTTTTATTCTCCATTAATTTTCAATTTAAAAACCTTAAAAGTATTAAGGAAAATCAAATAATTTAAATTAGTTAGAAACCAAAAATAACATTATTATTACCA
The DNA here is from genome assembly GCA_013235015.1 of Araneus ventricosus. NCBI lineage: Eukaryota > Metazoa > Arthropoda > Arachnida > Araneae > Araneidae > Araneus > Araneus ventricosus. The sequence goes on from BGPR01000522.1 coordinate 345,301, forward strand.
TAATCTTACATTGACGTATGTCACGTTTCACATCGCTAATGAATGACATTTTGCTAAAAAAAATAGGGAAATTTTAAGACACGAACAAATATTGCGATTATATATATATATGACTTAGTCATCATTTATCTAGTTAGTACTGAATTTTGAATACGTTCTCGCTGTTTTTTATTGAATATTAATACTTCATTTAAAAAAATCAGTAAAAAACATGTCACTGAAAGTATTGTCTATCGCTAGCCACTACTTTTTCCTATCTTTCTGGAACCATTTGAATTCCACGCCCGAAAAACGACGCGTCTTTTGAGGCTATCCAAAAGTCGACCGATTTTTTGGCATCTCCATAAGAATGGAAGTACTACTCAACCGAGCTATGTGGCATCGGTCGGAACAAGTGATAGTCGGAAGGGACAATGTCTGGCGAATGCGGCGGGTAGGGTAGGACTTCCCATTTAAGCATTTCCAAGTAGGTGTCCACCGGTTTTGCAATATGTGGCCGAGAATTGCAATGTTTCAAAATTAATTTGTCGTGTCTCTTCTCGTATAGCCGCCGTTTTTCCTGCAATTCTCGGCTCTAACGCATCAATTCAAGTCAATAGTGTTCTCCCGTGACGGTTTCGTTCAGTTTCAGCAGTTCATAATAAACTACACCAAGCTGATTTAACCAAATGCAGAGAAGAAGCTTGCAACCATGGATATTCGGTTTTGCCTAAAATGCTGATGCATGGGTGGGCTTACTCAACGATTTTCAATGTTTGGGGTTATCGTAGTATATCCAATTTTCATCGCCAGTCCCGATACGGTGCAAAAAGCTTTCCTTTCCTTCCGTTGAAGCAGTTGTTCACACATGAAATGACGCTATTCATTGTCTCTCGGCTTCAAATTGTACGGCACCCATTGGCATTGCTTTTGAATCATTGCTAATGCTTTCAAACATTTCGAAACTATTGTGTGATCAATTCCCAATGATTCTGGAAGTTCAGCTAGCGTCTGATGCCTCTAGAGCGTTCTTTATTTTCAACATCAAAATCATTATTTTTTATGCGTCTAATCAAATCTCTGCATGTTGTTTACGATACAGCATGGCCTCCGTAAGTCTCAACAAGAATTCTGTGTACTTCCGCTGCAGATATTTTACAATAAAGTAGTGCAGTAAAATTCCCGGCAAAAACTTTTTTGGCATGCAATTCGATATGTTTAAGACCATGAAAAAAGAAGTTGATTACACTTCGGCGAAATGACATATATTTCTAGCGTGCGTACAGTACTTCTATCACATGCATTCACTATCCTAACCTACGTGCACGTAGTTCTGGTATCGCGTTCTGTTGGACAACAGCGAGAAATTCAATGTCCGTCATCGTTAAAAACTTAATATACAGGTAATTAAAAGTGGAAAGAGAAATTAAATGGTTTTTCACTTATCAAAACAATTGCCATAAACTTCTTCAAAAACCTATGAGCTTATATTTCCCGCAAGAATTAACTAAAAAATATTACTCGAAAGCCGGTTGGCATCAAACAATAAAACTAACTGTAAAATGATGAATTATTATTTTAATTAAAATGAATTTGACCACAAGAACTATTTTTTACTGTCAAATATAGCTTTGAATTTAAAGTATAGTTAAGAAAAGTGCAGTTTCCCTAGAAACAAAAGAGTCCTCAAAAATATTTCTTCTGCAGCAAGACTTCAGAAAAGAATTCAAAACATTAATTAATCACTTTTTTAAATGTAAACAATAATAAATTGTCATTTTTGCAGCAATATACATAAAGCATGACACAGAATTTAAGTTAATTTATTATCGCTTTTATTCAACTGCTTAGGGTTATTTTCTTTAACAAATTGAACAGAAATATCTAACATGCATTTTTCTTAAAATTTCTTCGGACTGATTGTGAAGTATTTATATAGTGTTGTATATTCAAATTGATTAAAATTAAAACTTCAAAATATCAAGATTTAATTTTCTTAATAACTTGTTAAAATTAATTTAATTAATTCTTCAAAAGTGTCCAAATATATTCATAACATAATAATACATTCAACAATGTGCTCTTACATATTTTTAGAAAAAGAAATTTAACATTTTGTATCCTACTCTGGTTAAGCCCATTATATCTTAAAGATAACTTGTATCAGATGCTTTGAACGGCAACATATCGAATAATCAATAGCAAATTAGAAAAAATTTTGACATTTTTTTTCGAAATAATTTCACTTACCCAGCGTTGTTATTTATGTTTGCAACTTTACCTTTTTAGGTTGTTTTTGAAATAATTTGAATACTTTATATTTGATAAATAAAATCACACATGCAATATATTAATGCAAAAAATTTGTGAAAGAGTGAAAAATTATACAAACAATGTTGCGAGTTAAGTGATTTTAAATTTGTTCTGGAATACATCCTCCTACATTTCTGATGCTCACTTTTGTGAGTTTTCGTGACATTTGATGAAAAACAGAAAGTTAAACCGGGAAAAACAAGTGATGAAAGTACTAATTATGGAAAAATAAGTAAATAAAAATCATACTTATAGATATTAGAAATCAGAACTAATTTTTAAGAATTATGCATTTATTTATATAAAGAAAATATTGACAAAAGATATTTGTGATAAATTAAGTAAAATTAAATACATAAAATAAGCTTATCTTGGCGAGAAAATAGAGAATAATTTACCAGAATTGATATAAATGAATTTAACAACTTTTAAAAGAATATGAAGATATTTCTTCTTTGATGTTGATAGATTAGGCTCATTTATCATGAAACTGGAAATGAAGTTATAAAAAATAAGCAAAGTCTTTACAATCATTGAATTTGAATGGAAAAAATACAACTCTAATTCTGCACTAAAATCCATCGCATATGTTCTTGGGATAACAGAAATGTTTCATTTATCATGTTAATGTGCTTGAAAAGAATCATCAATCATCATAAAGAAATATTCTTCAATTAAAAACTACGTCACTCGCATACAAAAGCATTACAAAATTTTGCTCAAAATTGATATCAGCAGCTTTGGAAAATTTCGGTTGATCATTTCGTTGAAAATTGTTCTGTTATTATTCACTTGAAATTTTGGGAAGTTAAACATCTAAAATATTTGGGAATATCACTGTATCATCACATATAAACAGAATTTAATTATTGTTAAATCAACATGATTAATACGCATCTCTCTATCATGTTATTTTGAAGTTTTTTACAGTTTTCTTATTTGCTATTCAGTGTGATTTGGAAGCTTTCCGACAAACTTTATGAGTACGTCAGGTACATATCGGGAGAATCATGACATGTGCATGCTATATCCACAGGAAAAAAATTAATGATTGGCTTGCAAAAAAAAGAACAGCATTGCATAAATTTACAAATTTTGCTCTGAACTCAAAATACTCTATCACAATTGTTAGTTTTGAAAGATTAAGCTCAAGATATTGTACTATTTTTCCACGACGTTATAAAACATTATATATGTTGAGCAATATTTGAAAGATATCGTGACAATATTGTGCAGCATCTTGTAAATTAAACATAAACTTCGATTCAGACAGTTTATGCTAATGCATGCATATACAAACCTCCAAAAGATTCTCCCGGCCAGCCTGGGTATACGAATGAATCTGAATGACCGGCCCGCCGCTACAATGAAGCAAGCCCCGGGCGACACATGCGACGACCGCTCAAACAGAACGCCACCCCGTATCACCGTGCCTGATGCCATGACAGCAACTGAACCGGTTGGAAGGACACGAGAGAAGGTCCAGTATTTCATCGGTAGGGGCTAACTCGATCCTGCACCATTATTGTATCCCAACGAGTAGCTAGACTGTGTTTACTTATACGACAGTTCTCATCTATATATTTATCCCACCTTCGTATGTGGGAAGGATGTTTATGCAAAAGTTTTTGCCAATTTCTTTTACCTACTTGGTACAATAAATGCAAATTTGACAATTCATCAGTGTTGTGTGCAACTTCATTCTACTTTCACATTGGCTTCGACTGGAGTAATAATGGATCGCACTGCCCAGTTCACTTTGTGCCAAACATTTCACTTCAACAATAGCAAGTGCCTTTTCCTCCTATACGCTTTTGAAGAAATTATTTGTTTTGGTATGCCTGAATTAAGTGTGAATTACCGGAAGCTCTTTCAGATATTCCTGTATAATCAATTAAATTAAAAAAAAACACACTTTTGTGCTTCATTTGAAAAGTTTTCTTGAACAGATATTTCTTCAAGAAGTACACTTACAAAAAATTATTATTTCTTCTTTTAAGAAGAGAAAAAAATTGAACTAGATAATGGAATTTATGAAGAATGTTAAAACTAATTATCATAGAGAACTTAATCCACTTCAAATGGATGACAGATGATGAGAAATTTTTTCGAAAATGTTAGTCCAAAAACTTCTAGATATTAATTTGCATCAAGAAATAAGTAAGTTACTTTTTTTACGCAACACATTCGATACCTGAATTCGAAACTTGATAAATCAGAATATTAATTTTTGTCTTCAAATCTTGGGTACAAAATCATTTTTAATGAAGGTGTGATTTGATTAACAACCCAAATTTAAAAAAAGATAGTAGAATAAATACAAATTTAAATGTAATCTATCATAGATATAAGATAACTTTTTGGATTGCATATTTGTGAAGAAAGTTTCTTCGATATCTTCCGTGATGAATAAGCTATTTCTATGAAGACATATTTTGTCAGAAAAGTATCTAATTGCAAAGCAAATCTGTTAGTGAAAACAACTTTTTTCCCATGATTCAGCTAAATAATTAAATAATAAAGTGATTTTTTGCTGCTTTAAATGAGTGACAAACACTTTTGTGAGATAATTTTGACGTTGTGTAAGAAAAGGTTTTTTTTTACAAATTAGTGTATAATAAGATTTCCAGTTACACAGACTATTTCTAGAATAGAATATATACTATAAAAAGAGATATCACGAAAATTTTAAGCATCTTTAAAATTGCAAAATTATCTTTCGATTGACAGAATCTCATCTGAGATATTAAAGATTTAATATACAATTAGTGAATTGTATTCTATGGCAATGCTTCCTTTTAGGTCAAAGGAGGCTTTAAACGGAGTCCTTTGAAAGGCTAAGATTCGTCATTATTTAAAATATTTGGTTAAATGATTTAGAAATTCGTCATTATTTAAAAGCGTAGTAACACAGCATCTTTAATTTTTTAAGGTATTATACAGTAATGGCTATGTAAATGCGTCATTTATATTTTTTTATGATTACGATATTATACATTTAAAATGGGTACGGTTGGAGATAATGTGATTTTGATAGGTTTACAATAGAAAGGCCTGATTGTATAATAGTTGTTGCAAAAGCTTCATTTTTTATGTATTTGTATCAGCCTCGTGTATAAATATGATAAAATCAAGGTGGCACGTTTTCATTGGCAACTACTTTATATAAAAAGAAATATAACGGTTTTTAACTCTTTAATCCCGAGATGACTCTTTACCTCTAGGCCCTTTAAAACCGGTACTTTTTGGGAGGATGCAGCATGAATTGGTCTCTTCCAACCTGGGTGGTCATTTACCTCAAAACCCCATCCCTGCTATAACCTTCCCTTAAAACGCACGGAAATGGTAAGGATAATTGGACCCCATACCCCGCTTATCACCTAAACGATTTCAGAACATTACCTCACCTCAAAAGAAGCTAAACGCCTCAGACCGGCCTCCGTCGCTGTTAAGAGGAAATTTCTAGGACGCCCCGGACCGCCTCGCATAGTATGAGAGGGTTAAACAGCAAACATTAATCAAAAATTTATTAAAATGTATAACAAGATGAAGAATGGTGAAAAACAGAAAAGTTCGAACTATTACAAAATTAAAAGGAAATATCGGCTCTTAGTCTCAATAACTAGAGATTTCCTGAAAATACATCTGTGTTCATAAAATAAAATCAGAATCATTCGTTACTTGGTGTAATATAAGTTCTCTGAAAATACCAAACTAGATGGAAATAATACCAGTGAAATAATTTGTGTAATTAATATTGTATTTTGATGATATACAGTGACAACACAAATATTTGAGAAAAATATTTTTTTACTTTTATAAATTTTAGAAAAGATTAAGAATATAGGTGCAGTAAAAAATAATGTCGTGTAGTACAAATGTATAACTCTAAACTATCTAATAAACTGTTGTTGTCGAGCATTTGAAAGTTAAGTTCTACAAATATAGCTTTCTTGTCCGACAGATATAATTTATTAAAAATAAATGTAATATGAATAACCTTAATGTTATTAATTTTGTTATTTACTATAAAACAATTTTCCACCCAAAAAATTTCCTTCGAGATTTTAATTGCTCAAGCTAGAAGCAGTAATAAAATTATTGTTATAAAAGATGGCGGAACTCTCTTCCAAGTTATTTGTAGGAACTTTGGAAAAATCATTTTCCCCGAGAAATAACATTTAATGGTATTCTCTAATAAAGTTTTAGTATATCTAAGAGGTATTAAATGGCTTAAAATACAAATTGCTCTAGCTATTTAAAAGTAAAATGAATCTATAAGGTTTTAAAAATTTACATGAAAAGATTCCTCTCTTTTCTGGAAAATTGAAAATTCTTGAATATCCTTAATGACATATTTAGTTTAAAAGTCAGTCGGGACAAAATTTGAAATTCTAATTAGGCTTAGACGACTAAGTGTTTCATCCATGCACATAAAACTTGGGTTGGAATTCATTTCCTAGTAGCATTTCGGTTGGTTACTGAATCTTCTTCGTTATTTTTACTTCTAGCTGAAATTTTACAATTTGAAATCTGAAAACTCAAGCTTGAACAATTTTTAATTCTAATCAAGATACTAAGACCATAATTCATTTTTAAGCATTTTAGTAGAGTATTGAAAATTGGCTGATAGAACAAATTCGACTCAAGTAAAAATACGTTGCAAATATTTAAACAAATATTTGGAAAAGTCTTTTTTAGAATTAGATATGCGAATGCATGCATATATAGTCAAAACACACTATAATGAACCCTCTGTTATAGAAAACTTTACAAATGTTCCCAACCGATATTCCTATGTAACTAATGTATTTTCAAATGCTTGTAACGAATGTCAAAAGCAAGGAATTCGGATATAGCGAACAAAAATTCACACTTTTCCTTTCTGCCAGATCTGTCTCTTAGAATCATCTCCTCCTCTCAATCCGTGGAGGACTTTTTTATCCAAAAGCTGGGCCACACAAGCCGTACTTAGTTAGCTCGCCTCTTACCGGGTATCCTTACCTGAAGCGAAAACCTAATTTAGAGCGACCATCCTGTGATGGTCATTTCCAAACCATTACCCTGTGTAACAATTGGCAGGTCAACAAAGAAACGGCTATTACTCGATCATCTCTGTTGTGCAGACGGAATGCATATCTGTTTCCCTTTCGTCTGACAAATCTGCTAAGAGATGAGTTACATATGTAATAACACATTCTTTCACTTTCTTTAGTTTTATTTGATGCATATCATTTAAGTTGTTGACAGCGCGTAGATTCAAAATGTGGGTGGTGTTTGTAAATGGAAAGCTTTTTTCATCGAGAATAAATCGAAAATTATTAAAATAATATTAAACGATTACAGTCAGTTAGCTGTTTTCAGTTACCGTTTAGATTTCAATTTCTAAGTTTTCAGGGTTAACCATTTAGAAAAATCGTAGCAAAGTAATCTCAGCTTAAAAAAATCTGAACGATCCAAGAATTTGCGAAATGTCAATGAAACCAAACCATCACCAATTTCCCTTTTTAATTTTTTAAAAAAATATTTATTTTAATTTATTCTATCCCACATATAACTATTATTCAGTGTAATTAACAACACAAATTTTCAAAACAAAAATGTTTTTAAGGATTATAGCGAATTTTGTGAGGTCAGTGTCTGAAAAATCTGATATAGCAGATTCATATTCTGGTCCAACAAAAATAAGCTCCAAATCTCAACCAGCAAAACACAGTACATACTCTGCAGCAAACTTGTTAAACCGCCAGTAATCCGATGGCAAGGACAGATTATCCGAAGGCAGCGTTCCATAAAATATATAGGAATACACATAGACGACCAACTCAAATGGAATACTCACATACAAAGTTTTTCTATCAAAGCATTCCATACCATTGAAGCCACCTTAAATTAATGGGTAAAAAATTGTGAATTTCCCTTAAATTCAAGAGAATCCTATAGAAAGGAAGATGGCGTACGTAGGATTGGTCTGTTGCTTGGATCCTCCGGTGAGAATCATACGAAAATTAGGCCACAATGCAACGACTAATTCTCTTAGCAATCTCAGGGGCTTACAGGAATACCCCAACAGCCACCATTGCATTTAAAACGGCAACAGGAAGCCATCCACACGGCCATACAAAGATATAATTTTCCTCCCAGAGAGTCTAATATGGATTCAACCGAAAGACGTAGAAAAGCGCAAAATGGGATGGGATGCACACCCTTCAAAATTTCCTTTAGAAGAGCAGAGGATGGAGGCTACATCACTAAGAGAGTACGACTCGTCATGGATGGTCCAAAGACGGAGAATGGAGTGGGGGTTGCATTTTGCGCCATGGAAAACCAAATCATAACACACAGATGGTCGACAAAGATACAAAACTACAATTACAGTGTTCCAGGCAGAACTCGTAGCCCTTCAAAAAGCAATAGATTACGCCACCAACATCGCACAGCAACCAACCACAACACTAGTAGATAACTCAGCAAGTGTCCTGGTGTCAGCTAATCCTGAAAGTAGAAATCCAATAGCTAGGTCCATTTGCAGAAATTTGATCCAATTTCGAATCATTCAAGTTTTCTGGATTAAAGCTCATGTCGGTTATGATGGACATGATGAAGCTGATAGACTGGCAGAATAAGCCTCAAAATCAAACGCGGAGCAATACCAGACCGAGGTACCAATATGCCACCTAAAATCCATCTTGAAACAGAAAATGATGCAAGAGTATTGGGAAGACGGGGAGATGGGGAGATTTACGTTTGATATTTTGCCAAAGGTGTCACTTCAATCAAGTAATTGGAAAAGAGAAGATGCCATTTCCTTCACATCTCATGGACCTTTTCCCTCGTATCTTCGTCGTTTTAATCTTGCCTCGACTGCATATTGCCCATGAGGAAATCTCGATGCTACTCCTCTCCACTACGCAACAGAATGTATCTTGACTTCCTATTTCCACATGACCAAGGCAACCCCAACTTGAGCCAATCTGGTTCCGCAGTGTTGACATCCGCAAAGGATCCAGATTGAAAATCCAGAAAATTGCTCGCTACCTTGAGGAAAATCAGGGTATTTTCAAGACCAACGACCACACTTTCCAATAGAAAATTTTTATCCTAAACATAAGGCCCCTCTGTTTATTTCGATCAAATCCTCATCAGATCTTCTCTACATCATGTGTTTTCCCAATCAATGCAGAAATATCTTCTATTAAGATCTAATATCAAGTGTTTAATCCTCCTTACTCAAATCTCAATCTCAAGCTTGAGAAAAAGTTGGTAGCTACCCAACAGCTTCTCACCAACATCAACCACCCCGTATGAACACAGTACCGAGTACAAAGAACTATCCCAATAAACGTGCTGCTATTCTTTAATGCTATCGTCTGCATCATCTCATCAAAGCGTCTGAATCTCATCAATGTTTGCCTGGCTTTAGATGCAGCTTCCGTCTCTACAATATGCATCTAAAGAAAATAGACCTCCTACAATTATTTGCCAGCAAACTCAGAATTTCCTACTTAATTTATATTTTAAAGGAAAATTCCTTGATTCGCATGGTCACAAAATTTTCATATTTAAGATATGAGTTTTCAGAAAAATAATTAAGTCTCTATGATAATAATTATCAAATAAAAAAATACAGATATCGAGTAAAATTTTTAAATTTTTTAACTTATGTTGGAATGTGAATTTTAATTATATGAACTGGATTAATGACTGTCCTGTGTACTACAGGATTCTTTAAATTTAAGAGTTGTTTCGAGTTTGACATTCAAATGTGAAATACTTTTATTTTAGCTAATTAATTAAATATTTCGCATGAAGAGGCATAATATAAAAGTATGCATATTAATAAGCTTAATAACTTTAATAGGAATTTTGATCCATCTGTTATATTTAACATTATACATGGGCTTAAAATATAAGAATTATTAATTTTCGACATCGTCAAAAGTATTTAAAAGTCAGTGATACAAATACAAACTTTTAATTAATAATTTTGTTTAAAAGGCCTTATATTAAATCGAAACACGGCCATACACATTGGCGAGAAACCAATGCCCCATTTTCACTTATCAACACTCTTTGAAAAATCAGTGAAATGCGCAACTAAAATTGTGCAAGATATTTTTATTTAGAGAAAAATATTTTTCTTTTATTTTACAGCTTAATGTTATTGACCTAATATCCATTTTTCAAAAGTCATGTCCAAAACCAGAAGAGTTTTGACATCTTGTGGTATTCTAGTTTCGGGAAGGTAGTGATGCAACAAAAGCTATAATAAACGTTTGTAATGTATACACATCCGTAAGAGATGTCCTTAAATACTGAAGGTTGTTTAGAATGTTCAGGTCAGTTAATTTTCATCTTTGCAATTCGTTTCGTTCATGAAGATAAGTGCTCTTGTTGGTGATGTTATGGATCGGAAGTGAAAGCAAATCCTTGTGAAAGGATCGAAATGTTATCGGATAAATTTAACGCACTTTGGCCCGGAATTCAAGAGCATAAAACAGTTTGGTCACCAGTATTATTTTTATATTAATGATAATTTTAATTAGACAATCAACAAAAACCACTGTTCCAATCATTTTTCCTTATCATTAAACCTTAACTGATCGAACCTTTGTATAAATTCATAAAACAAATGAAAATTACGACGAGTGTTTTCTGTTAATTTATCTTGAAGTTGTTTATTTTGAATTCAATACGGCAATTGATTCGTCAAACATTCAAATTCTTCTTAAGTTATACAAAGGTACGAGTTCTCATATTTATTTTAAGACACTCTTTGTTATATTATATTTCAAACTAAATATTTGCCTTTTCATGAAATGCCTGTACTTTATAATCATTCATCGCTAAAAATATTTAGTCAAATTTCTGCACAATAAAGACATTTGTCATTTCAAAAGAAGTGAGTGAATATTTCATTTTTAAATTTTTATAATTTGAGTGCAATTTAAATTCATTAATTTACATCTTTCCTTATATTCAACAAATACATTTTAACTCAGAAAAATTCTATTAAACTGTTATTTAAGAATAACACTTAAATTCTTGCCCAGAAGTTGTTGTACCAGAAACAGCTTCACAAATAACTTCGACATGATTAAAATTCAGGTATTATACAAAGAGTTTGCGAACATCCTATTTTAAAAATGGAAGGCAGTAATATATCGACTACGAAGAAGTTCAAATTTGGACATAAACAGAAGAATCATAATCTTCGGTTCCAATAAATAACAAGAAAACGAAACCCATCTCTCTGCATGAAACGAAGCATCGTGAAGGAACTTATTTAGTAACAACACAAAACATAAGCATCATTTGTTTCCATGACAACATAACTTTACGGTATTTTTGTCATATGATCACGTTTCCGAAATCCACTTGCAAGGAAGCTTCAGGAACTCTCTTGAACTTTTCGTCTTACAGGTGTGTGCGATGAAGTTACGCCTGTGTTATGCAATGCTACTCTACCAGATAATTTAAAAAGTTGAAAATTAGGATGTGCAGAAGTGTTAATTTTATACCGTAGAATTTGTACATAATTTAATTATTCTTAACTAATACTAAATTAAATATTTAAGTCTGTTTTAAGTTCCAAAATAATATATTTTCATATGTTAGTTACTTTGAAATTATATTATTCATCTTAGATATTCAGCCTAAAAATGTCGTCCTTGAGAAAATTTTGGCTTAAACATTGCTTTCAGAGAAATATTATAGTTATCTTAAAACTTATCTGCAAATTCTAAGACGGAAATATGTTGTCATCATTTGTGCAACATACATGAAGATGTTTGCTGTGGTAAAAACATAAAAAAAACATAAATTTATGAGCACGTAAGTGCTATTAAGTGTATAGCTTAATATTCATATGACAGTAGACTCCCCAATAAAATAGAAATGCAAACTTAATATGACAAGTAGTTTCCGCTAAAATTATATACTTCACGATTTTATTCAAGATTTTGAATAATCAAATCACAATGTAACATTGCAACATTAATAGATTAGAATGATAGATAATTTGAATCCTGAGGTAACGTTGATCAATCGAGCATTTTGAATCTTTCCAGCAAATGCATTGTGTTTTATTTAAACAGTAAATTTTCATACATCAGATAGTTCCATCTTATTCATTTTCATTCAATTAAAAAAAAGGAAATCTGTGACACGATATCTTGCAGCGATCTCGATGGCAAGATATTTTTATAATCGTAATGTAATAAAACATTTAATAGCCAATTAACGCTGTTTCACACATGTACTAAATTCTGTTTGTTGTTTGCCAGTTCAATGTCAAAAAAGATTATCTTTCAGGGAAAATTTGTAAGTTGACTTTAATTTTTCTTAATTACGACTATTTATTGTATGAATAAAACTTAGGTTTAAAAGTTTTTTCCCTTATTTTTCGTCAAGAAATTCCGTTTAGGATGTAAATAAATGTTACCAATGCAAGTTTGTTAACTTTTAAAGAATAAATTATATTCTTCCTGCTTACGTATATTTGTACATAACTTGATGTTAGCACTAATTGTTTAATTTGAGTGTTATAATCATGCTGACAAGGAAACATATTTCGAAAATGACTCTAAGTATGTAGAAACAGCGAAATACATGACACTATGGATTTCAATAGTTAATAAAATGAGAACTGCACTTCAATTATATTTCGATTATTTTCTTAAGTACAGTCATTGGTGAAAATTAACCTTGGTTGTATACTCAAATGCGCATGAAGTTATTTCCGAAACTTATTAATTCATAAGGTACAAAAAACTTTCAAAATTCAAACAATTTTTTTAAAAATTCTAATTTTTGAAAATGAGAACTATTCCATAAAACTCCATCAATATATCTAATTTATTCTTTAAATTATGGTACTTTCCATTTAGGAAAATTTAATGTTCTGTTAAAATGATCATCAGCATTTCATCGAATCATTGAATTTCGACTTAATTGTCTAGTTATCATTACTGCATCGTCATCATTACAGATAATTTATTTCTGAGAAATCTAAGAAGTGTGGCTGTATCACTAGTGCAGAATCTTAGATAATTGACGTATGCATTGTGTTCTAAGAATATTGCTTCCAACGTATTTTAGGTGCAGGCAATATATTTATCCTAAATTAATTGAAATATACCATCCCTACATTGGATGAAAAAATTAACTGCTATATAAATATTATGAATAATTACATAGATAAAATGCTTAGGTTCTGTTATTTTGTTGATATGAGATTTTGTAAAACATCTGTAATTTCTTCTTTAACCCATTAACAGTGCACTCCTCCCCTTATGTTTTGGGGATGCGTTGTCGTATTGATGCAACTATATACATTACTTGTTAATGGCTTATCGATAATTTTCATATAGAGCAATAAAGTGTATGAATAACTTAATGTTAGCATATAATTTTAAAAATGGCACAGTTCAATACACGAGTGGTGCTCGATCAACTGTTAAGGTATACAAAATTTCATTAATGCAAATGTTATATTTGTTAAATAAAACTAAACTATTAAAATTTAATTAACATCTTCTAAATAAGCAAACTTTTAGTTTGAAATAACGAAAATCCAAATAAATTTGAGTAGCCTAAATCTCCAGTTTAGATTCAGTTAATGAGTTTTGTCCTTAGAACTACAATACTTACTTATAAAATTGTGTTAAAATACGTAAAGAAACACTTTCTCTTCTTGATCGCACGGTTTGATTGGTTTCATTACTTTTAACTTTCGCTTTAAAGCTACACGAAGGCTTTATTTTGATGGCCTAGTGGCCCATGGAAGGTCCGCCGTAAATGAGACCTGTAGCCCGTAAATCTCATGTAGTGGCCAAACGTCCTCCTTCTGGCGGAGTTTGAGGCGTCAGCCTCGTCATCTGTCCGCGGTTCAGAATTTCGAGGTCCGTCTCAGAATAGCCCCCCGAAAAAACGGGGAGCTAATAAAACTAAACTAAACTAACGGCTACTAACTGAACTGTGATTTACTGAACACACTTTTGAACTGTGGGGAGCTGACGAGGTGGACGCATGAGCCAGCAAACCACTCTTCAAACTTCACACCATAGCTATTGGAGGATATTTGATGTCGACAAATTTAAAGCGAAACAAACTCGCATAGGTATTGCATTTTCTTTATAATTTGGGGTTTGAATCGGTGATCCTCAGCTCAAGAATTCTGCCATCAAATCTCTACGACAGAGAAGAACACAATATTCGTTTGGAATATCAAGAACTTGAAATCGATCGCATGACACTAATTTTATATTTTCGACTTAAGATTTAGCTCTGTTTATAACAAAAATACTACTTTTATGTTTAAAACTGCAAGGACTTTCAGCCGAAAACTTATTTTTTAAAAAATTCACAAAGAAATTTAATTTTAAAATTTTAGAAATAGTAACCGTATTAAGTAGTTTTTCTATTTGGTCTGATAGGCTACCATACCGCTTTCTTATATTAGTTTTAAAAATAGGATGACATTTTATATTTGATAATTACTATTCACTATTGTTTGCTAGTGCAAGTATGACAAAATATTGGATGAAAGACTTGTTCATTTTTTTTATTTAAATTCCAATAATCTTGCCATAGCAACAATTGCTGCAGATCTTTATATTTATTTTTATTTCTTGAAAAAAGCGAATCAATTAACAGTATGCATTTATTTTTATTTCTTCAAAACTTGCATTGAAGAATGAAGAAATATTTAAAAACTCCATAATGATTAAACTTTTCCATCTGTCAAAAATATAGGATTAAAATATTAAGTTTATGCAAATTTCAGTTAAACATAATTTTAGGATGAATATATATATATATATATATATATATATATATATATTTCTGTCGGTAATACTTTGTTTTATAAATTTAAATCTCAGTGAAATGTGCCTAAATTTACTTCAGATTATATTCATGTAGGTCTACGGAATTTAATTAATTGGTAACTATGAAAATGTGATTCATTCAAAAAATTCTAGAAATTATTTCTGAAAAATAATTTTGAATATACATTTTATTATATTTTAAGATAATTTATACATTATTAGGCATATTTTTGTATACTGTCGTACGGTAATTTCATTTTTAAATTTATAATTTTTTGCAGGATTCATCAATAATATTTACAAACAAAAGTCATTCTCTAAATGCATATGATACCACTCAACTACTTTTATAAAATCATGGACACTAATACAAATCTTTTCATTTCAAAAACATGATTTATTTTAGTAAGGGGATATTTCAACATATATTTACTGTAATATTGAATGAAACATTATACAATACACAGGAAATTCAATAGAAAATATTTCAAATTTTATTTAATGTAATAATGCAAGAAAAATTTATAGAGCCCAGAAGACTAAAAATTATTTCACTAGTGTGAAAAATGAAAATTTGATTAATTCTGCTGCCCCAAAATAATTTTAATACTAGTTTGAAAACAGAAAAAATCGGAAGAAAAGGGAAGAAACAAATATATAGTTGTTGTCTTTTCTCTTTTAAAAATGGGTTGTTACCAATTTTGAAATGCCTGGAATTATATATGCTTTTTTTGGATCTCCAAAGACTTGTCCTCTTGAATACAACAAGACAAACAAAGAATGTGAATAAAATATCATTGAAAAAACAATTTAGTTATGGAAGTGTCCCTTCTAGCTAAACATTTAAAATAAAATCTGTATTTTAAGGCATATAATAAATGTGTCATATCCTATGTTTTTTTCCTAAGGTCAGTTAAATTTAGATAAAGATTTGCTGCTAACCATCGACTGAATAGTGTTTCAACTTTCTTTCTAATACTCTGTAAATAGTAAGGAAATTACTTCATTTAAAATGCTTCTAAATGGAAAAGTATACTTTATAAAAAAACACTTCTAAGACGCATTTTATAAAACTGCATGTGAATTATTGACCTTACCATCGTCACATCACTAAAGTTATCATTTTCTTCGTGTTAGTGATATTTATAAAATGTTATTCTGTTATTTAAGTCACAATTTCTGTCGAAGAGTCATCTCTTTTATTCTCTTTTGATATCTTTATTTGTTATGAATCGAATGGAGTTATGTACAATGTAAGTAAACCAGAAAAAATTAAATGTTGTACACTTTTCAGTTAATGAAAATTCCATGTCAAAATATATGTTCAAAGGTAACATAACTAATTATATTTCGCTTTCTAATTTCTTCATAGAAATAAAAAAATACATAAAAATTTAAAGTATACTGTAGTGAGATATTTAACTGACCATATAATGCCATTTACATCTTTTATATTTAATTATCCCCTTAAATATTAATACTTATTTATGAAAGATTCTAAAAATAATTAAATAATTAGTTTTTCGCAAATAACATTCCAAGAATCCAGACTATTCTAAGAATTTTAATTTCCATGTATTTCAAGACAAAGGTCAAATACGTTTTCAATTAAAGCATAAATTAGTTTTTTAAATGTCAAAAGTTATATTTCAGGATATATGAATGGTAATGTATCCCGCGTTGAATTAAAAAATTCTAAGAATATCTGTGATGAATATTTTAAAATGAGCTTCCACATTAAGATATCACATTAATATATCATTTAATTATAAAATGAATAGAATTTATACTGCTAGTAGAACTAAAAGCAAGATTCATATGAAAGTAACTTTGAAGTAAATTTTATATGTTTTATTTAAAGAAAATGGCAATTATTTTAAAATGAAAACATTTTTTTAGATTTAAATACTAAAATTTGTATTAGAATTATTATTTTATTCCAAATTAATAATTAATTTTAAAGAAATCAAAAGAAAATTATTAAAAAGAGTAAATTAATTTTAATTTAATCAAACATTAAAAGACATTTTATATACCATATACGTCACAAATATCAGAAGATCTTCTAATCTTTCATGCAAATAAGATAATAAATATTTTCAAAAATTAGTGTTATTGTAATTTATATTTCTTAAACCGTCAATAATCCATTATTAATATTTATAAGAAATAAATGTGAATAAGATTCAATTTATCTGATAAATATTCACATAATCATTGAAAGTTATTTAGCATTTAAGCTTTTTAAGTCATTTGCTATAAAAATAAATACAATACAGTTAAAACGTACAACCAAAAGATGTTCAAATAGATGAATTTTTCAAATAAAAATATTTATTAAACGCATTTATATATGCAACAATTTCCATAAGGGAAGATAAAACTCTTAAGTAAAAATAGCACACAACTCACTTCAGGTCATTTTTGTTCTCATAAATGTTTTTGTCTTGTTAAATCATGCGAATTTATAATTTCTAAAGCGAGATGGGGTTTTTTGAGGAACATCGATTGCCAGGCAGCTGTTCGAATTACCTTATCGAAATACACCAAAATGAACTTTTTGACAAAGGATTTCAGAAGTTCATCATCCACACAGTCTGACATCAAGTACAATTGGCAGGCATTCTCCACCGTCAATCGTGACCACAGTTGATCTCCACAAGCATTTTGTAGGTCACAAATTTTATATATATGACCAACATGATATAACTCGCAAAGAGAATCAAAATCTTCATTGGGAACTAATCCAGTGTACATGAAATGTATAAAGCTTTTTAAGACGTTAGCTGATATATCATCGATTTTTATATCTTTCTTCGTTTCATGCATCAGCATTTCATCAAATATGGGTGAAACACTACACAAAATACTTTTGTTAACGAATTCGCTGTAATCATCAACCGTCATCAAAATTTGCTCTTGCAAAGAATTTTTGTCTGAAGACTTTAACTTGTCTGCTAAATTCTTCAAGTAATCAAATGCAGTTATACTTCGAGATGGAAATGTACATATTTCTGTTATTTCGCTTCTTTTGATCAGTCTTATAATACCAATAACTGTTAACTCATAATTCTTAGCACTAATTAGTCTTTCTACGTGGACTCCAAACAAATTAAATATATAATGGAATTCTATATGATGGTAGCTTTTAGCTCGACAAGTTCTCAGCAGTTTTTCGTTGGGATCGCATACAAAAATCTCACAGTGTATCTCTTCTGAAGAAATTATCTCAACCAGTAAAATATCACCGATATCCTTTTCGCCATATTTCTTTATTTTGCAAATATTATCACAAGTTGAAAATGATGAAAACTTTGTCTCGCATACTCTACCAGAGATTTTCCAAGCATCACCAACAGACAGCTTAAAGGTATGAGTTTTCTTTGAACAGCTGGTTCTCATATAATCGTCGATGGGGACACAATCAATTAAGTTCAAATCCGTTTCGGCCATATCGAGATTTTTTACTAAAATATTACAGATTTCGATCAAAATAGCAAACAACGAGGAGAATTCTTATTTAGTTGCAACCAACTTCGGATGCTCTCAAGTGAATGTGTTTTAGATAAGAAAAGCCAAAGAAATGAAAAGTCTAAGAAATATGAAAAATTATCTTTATGCTGAAGTCCTTAAGAAGATAAAAAAATACTATGAATGAAAACGTGTTTCGCCTCCTTATGTTAGAAAATGAGTTTCTTTGCAGGATCTTGACTGATATGTTGGTACTTAAAACGTCAGCAATAAAAAGAGATAACATACATTTTGATAATTCAGATATCCGTTTTATCTATAAGTTTGAAGAAAACTCTACACTCGTTACATAATAAGATAAGCTTAAATCGGCCAACTTCTTAATTATGGAAAATTATGAAAATTTTATAAAGGGTTTATTTAAATTACTACAAATATATATACCTAGCACAGTTTTTTCAGAATTCTTCCAACTTAAATGTAATTATATTTGCATTTAAAAATTTTATTGCATTTCTAAAGTGTAAACTCAAGAGTTGGAGATGTTAGTAAGTTCAACGAATGGCAATTGTTCGTAGAGATTCAACCTTCGTCAACGAACAGGTAGGGTGCATAATAATAAGTTAAGGAAGGAAAATCACTCTGGTAGGAGTTCAAAAATTTAATAAATATTTTTTCACTCTTTAGTAGAGTCTGCTTTGCCCGATGGGTAGAATAAATTAACTAAGGTAAAGAAAAAGAATAACATTTCTTTCTGTAATTTATTATGACTAGTTTTTAAATTTTATTGCATTATTTTCGTATATTAATCATTAAGTTAATTGTTTTGGAGTGTAAATAAAATACTTCAATAACAAAGAATAATTTTACTTTCTGTATTTTAGCATGCAGATTGGAAATAATAATCATTATGTTTTCATTATTTGTCTGATATCTGTGAAGCGATCTTTGAAAATAATTTTGCCAAACTAAATTAAAATTGATGGTATTTATCTTCAAAATTATGAATTATTACGAAGTTTCCTCATGGTATCTACTTCTGCTCTTCCACATTCGCGAAATCAAATTATATATTCTCTAGATACTACTACAGCTGACAAATATTTTGAAGTCTCATTTATCTCCATTTAAAATACTCTCAATTCGAGAATAGTATGCAACAATTCCTCATTCCTAATTATGACAAAACATCAATATAATGCTATTCCTATTTTTAAAAATAAATAAATAATCATTGAAGGTGGAGGTAATGAACACATACTGATACTGGAAGTATAAGAAAAAAAATTTCGGTACTCAAAGTACAAAATTTACTGCGTTTTCCTCATCTTAAGTTCTGAAATTTTTTATTCATGCAAAAATATTTATTATTATTAAATTATTTTTGATCTAGCGAAACTTTTACAGTTAATGGCTTTTATAAATTCAAAAAATATTTGATTCCCTCACTGGGACAACGTTACGAAAATTCCCGAACGAGTGAGGTCGGATTGACAAAAGCATAATATGATAGAAAAGTGCAATGAAATTGCGAGGATTTTTAGCACCAAAAAATTGTATTTACTCAGCGCATGTCTAATTAAATTGTATTTACTCTGTTCAATAATATATAATCTCCAAATATGCAAACGTTTTACTATTGGCCTATAGAGTCAATACGGTTTTTCATAAAACACTTCTTTTCAATCTGTTCAATTTTTTATTCATTTATTTTTTCCTAGTAGAAGAAAGAAGAAGATAGAAAATATAACTTTTCTTATTTTCTAAACTATACTTGGTTCGAATACCAAAGCCTAAAATGAAATATATATTTTAGTAATGTTTTTTCTAATTTTAGCAAAATAAATATTTCTTTTTATTTTAGAAGGACCATAAGAAACTGCTAACACCTAAACATTTATTTTCTTAAGCCTCTTAAAAAATGAAAATTGAAAATTTTTTAAATCTGTACCTTAGTTAGTTTGCAATACAAAACCTTATCAGATATGAGGGAATTGATTGCAGATGGGGCGATCATTTCCTTCCTAAGCGAATGGTGTTCTGATAAACTAACTACTCCTTGTTTTTACCCATACTAATAGCTAAAGCATTGTGTTGGTCTCAGGGGACTTTAACTACCAACATCTTTCTTTCCAGAGACACTGGCCTCTATTTTGGCAAACACGTGGACGATTAAGTAACTTAAGGATCTAAAAGAACCAAAGGGATAATAGTTACACAGGGAGAGTCTCTTATCGGCAAAGTGGTAATCTTACCCAGAGAATAGGAATAAAGGTAAATACTAGAGAGAAGATGAAAGTGAGTGGAAGACAAAAAAAGGGATCAACAGAATTGCATTGAAATCGTGATATCGCTTGTACTGATGGCTAATGAATTTTCTACATGTCTTGAAATCTATTTATCAGTACAAACGGAGCATCATTGAAAATAGCAAAAATAAAGAAAGCAAAAATATGCTAATCAACATTGTAGCTTACTTACAATTTGGAAAAATCAAAATTTTAAATTGCGGTATCCTGTAGGTCAAATAAATATTTTAGGACATGCGTCCTAAGACACAATCTATTACTGTACCTTAGAATGACAATATGTTCCAGATTCTGAAGAGGCAGCACTCCATTGGGGAAATAAATAAAAAGTTTATGGTCTCACTGTATACTTTAACCTTTGAATCGTAATGTTTTCATTTCTGAAAACTATATTAAATCTTAATTGAAGAGCTAATCAGTATTATTTTTTTTGAAAATGCTTTATTATAAAAACACACTGTATAAAATGAGAAGATTTTTATTTTTTGGACATATTTGGAAACCAAACAACCGATATCTTATATCTTACGTATACTTCTTTCTTACTTAAACACATTGAAGCAAATTTAAACATTTTGTAGTATTTCATGAAAATGAATTTTAATTTGCATTGAAAATGCTTAGGTTGCAAATAAATAAAATTAGCTTTAATTAAGTTTATTTCACTATTAATGTTTCATTATAGAAATACAATGTAGAAAGGACCTTCATTTTTAATTCACGAGCTGAAAGAAATAAATCCATATATCTATTAAGAATTGACGTGATTTAACAAATAAGATTTTGGAACGGATTATTTCTAATTGAATTTCCGTGGTTTGCTTCTGTGAAACTTTCAAATACACTATTCTCTATAGAAAAACTGTATTCAGACTGTGAAATAGAAATAATGTAATGTTTTAAAACATAAAGTACGATGTCGATAAATAATTTGCTAGAGGAATCTCTGTTTGTAAAACCATTTTGAGAAAATACTGATTGCAATCAGAATTATAATTGCAGAATATAAAGGCTGAAGGCTTGAATCTCATTTACCACAAATAATTGTTGAAAGGAATCAGCTATAGCCGTATATTTAAGGAGTCTAGATGTAGGGAAATTGATTTGCATTACACGATGAAAATTAAATATCATTAAAATTTTGAAAACTTTCTAAAAACTATTCTGCTGATTTCTACATTTTTTATGGAATTTTGGATATATATTACAATGTCTGACATTTTGAATGTTAGTTATAGTCTTCGAGTAACTCTAATACCCCTTTCAATTCTTTTCATATTTCTCTAAATACGGAAGAAGAGAAAAGCAAAATGTATTAGGAAAATACAAAGCGAAGTTTAATGCAATGACAGTTAAGGCAACAATGATTAAAGTTATCAATGGTTTCATGAATATTATTTCAGTTTAAACTGCCTGAAGTTAATTTAATACATGAACTGGATAATTTTTTGAAGTATTTTGAACGAAGTTTCGAATGGATGCTTTTTGAAGTATTTTGAACGAAGTTTCGAATGGATGCTTTTTGAAGTATTTTGAACGAAGTTTCGAATGGATGCTTTGTATTTTGCAGAATAAGAATAATATGCCAAGAAGACTTGCAACTTCTTGCTCTGATATCTAAAAGAATTAAATCAAAAATATTACTTCTACAACATAAGAATAATTATCTGTCGAAGATTTTCCGAGATTTAAGATATTTCCTTTTATTAAGTAGCGCTTCTTTTCAATTTCTTAAGATCTCTTATAAGTTCACATTTTTTATCTGAAAAAATCTCTGCAACCCAAGCAGTAATCATCATTTGCTACTTTTTCAAGCTGAAGACAATGTACATATTTCGATAATATTTATTAAATTTGTAAATTAAAACCATGCTTTATTACAAGCTGTTTAAACAACAAGCTGTTAGCATAAAATTAATTTTCTAAAACGACTTCAGAAAAATTCTGTTTGAGAAAGCATTGTAAAAAATCTAAGAATGAATGTAAAATTTGTATTTCCACATTTATGTTTTGTTTTTTCAAAAAAATCAAACAAAGATTAATTCTTTCTATAAGGAACTGAAGAAATTAAAAAAATAAAGTACGGGATGTTATAATCTACAACCAGCGTCCTGATCTGATTTATAAGAAATTTCAGAAGTTAGACTGTCCGTGCTTCAGGAAAACATCTGCTAGCCTGGTGTCTCAACCACCACAGTGAAAGCAGCAGGAAATCCATTATTTATATTTCTGTAATAAGTGTTTCCTGTCTTGAATCATTTGTAAAATGATTGTTATTATTCCTTTTTAGAAGATACTGGGATCCTATTGTTATTCCCAAATTTACATTAATATATTTCAACTAAAACACAAAAAGTGAATTCGCATCATATCTGGGAAATATTAAAAACAATTCGAAAATAGAAGGTGTTTGCCTGAATTTCCACATGATAAATGCTACTCAAACTTTCATTTTTGCTTTCACTCCAAAAATTGTTGTAAAAATACTCGAAATCTTCATGAATAAACTCTGTGTGATAAATCCGATGCAAAGTACAGTTTACTTATTATGCATGCATGAGAAAATTAGTTAAATGATGGTACTGAAAATGTCATAAATGCTACTAATATAATAATTATAATTTTAAATTTAATTATTTGAGTGTATTTAAATTTACATCATGGCAAATAAATCAAATAAATTGAATCAAATAAATAAATTGAAAGCGTCAATTATTGCTAAAAATAATTATCTTGTGAAGAACAGATATTTCCGCATTTTGTTTATTTCAAGAAATGAATACTTGGAATTATATTGAAAACAATTTCTCATTCCTTTTTGTTCGTTGTTTTACCTGAGAATTAATGCAGATCATTAAATCTTAGAAGAAAGTGAGCTTCCGGTGAAACAAAATTAAAGAAGATATATGAAAAGTAAATTCGATACTTAATCGATATTAATGATATTTTGATCGCTCGCTAGACGCAAGGTACTTTCATTTTAGGTAGAAATATGATTTCATCCCGAAAAAAAAATGAGATTCATAGATTTGAATACTCTCCGCAGATGGTATTTAATGGAGAAAACTCTGAGATATTTGATGTAATCTACATGACGTTAACTTGCAAATACCTTCCCTTATCTCTTAATGCGATTCGATAAAATCTAAAAGTCATTTTTAATAGTCTGTTACTTTTTTAGTAGCTTTGAAATGAGCAGGAGGGAAGAAACAACATGCGTTTGGAGGCTATTATTATTTTTGTTGTTTTAGATATCAAAAGCGAATAAATCGGGCACGCAAGATAAACTTGAAACTTCAATAAAGATTTTAATAAAACTTTACATTTTTGCTCGCAGTAGATAATGCTAACAGCAGAACAAAGAATCAATTTTTATTAGGAATGAATTAATCATCAGAGTTATGAAAATCAATCTGATTTTGACAGGTAGAATCAACAAAGAAGCATTCAAATATTATTCATCTTCTAACTAAACAAATTAGACAGACTTTTTAATAACACCGCCTTTAGCTCCTATAACAGCCGATATTCTACTTGGCATGGACTCGAAAAGTTTCTAATACCGTTGCTGAGGAATGTTGTCCCATGCTGACATAATGACAGCAATATGTTGGGTCAGACTGCATAAGGGCGTTTCCAAGCTACAAAGTGATGTTTAAACTTCGTCCCACAAATGCTCCATAGGGTTGAAATCAGGGAAGTGAGCTGGCCATGGAAGAAGGTTAAACTCTGATTGGTCTTCCTCAAAAAAATTTGGCAATTTGTGACCGATAGAGCACGGTGGTAAGGTGCAGTGTCCCTCTGAAAGTGTCCATCTCTATAAGGGAACAATATAGCTATAAGCAAGGGGACGTGATAGGCAACCACGTTGAGTTAAGCTGTGCTGTTCAGAGTTGTGTCCACAGGTATCAAGGGAACCAATGTACTCCAGGAGAACATTACCCACACCATAATTCCATAGCCACCAGCCTGAAGAGTTCTTCGGAATAATGTAGAAAAAGATTTGGAATTAAAGAAGAAAAACTGGACCCTTTAGGAATTCCTTTAATCGGTTAGAAAATATTTCCGCCATTCGAGATAAAATTATTGAAAACGCAAACATTAATTATGTCTGACCAATATGATTCTGTACGGTCCAACAGGTTTTTAAAATCATAATAATATTGCATTAAAATCTCTTTTAATTTATTAAGTGGGATGCTGGTGAACTGGTTCTGAAAATAATATGTCTCGATATGAGTTATTACATTTTTCTTTGTAAACTGAATCACTTTAATATTATTTTTCATAATCCAAGTAAAACTTTATTTTTCTACACTTCTAAAATGATATTTAGGTAATTAGAGAATATTTTCCTTGATTTTTTCATGAAGATGTTTGTTCCGCAAGTGATATAACTGAACTTAATGTATTGATTGTAGAATTTGGGACATTTTGTTATATATGGTAATGTCAAATTACTGTTAAGGCACATTATTCTTCTAATTATAGCACTTAATGTAGTGATGTAAGATTCATATAGTTTTAATGTTACAGAAGCTTTTAGTTCTTTATCCAGGATTTCTAGATATAATATTTTACGAAAAATGGAGAAATTACCTGAAGCCTTATTAATTGGAGTTATAATGAAGAATTTTTGTAGTTCATTTATACTTTTTTTATTACTTTAAAGGTATAATTGTTGTTATTTTTATAACAACTGTAGTACTTCTTATAAATAATTTTTTTAAATTTGAAATAGTAACACTATTTCAAATCTATGAAGAAAAGTAGTGGGATATCCAATTTTTTGGATTTTTAAGCAAAAGCTATCAATATTTCTAAGAAGGCGCTTTCAATATCAGTTTTATTTTATTTTAGATACCTTTCTCCATTAATTGTCGTAGTTCAATATCTTTAGTTATATTTAACTTACCGGTAATAATGTGTTTATGGTGTGGATCTAAAAAATCCCTGTACTATTCTTTGTAGCTAAGACAATGGGCGTATTTTCTATTGTTATCAATGTTTTTAAAAAAGGAGTTATATTTGAAAAATCTTCAACCAAGTTAGATGTCATATTTGAAGGAGTTATTTATTTTAAAGTTTTTCAGAGGGCGTGATTCATGTGTTTCTACAAAAATTTAGTTGAAATTAAAAGCATCGAAAATGAAATGTTTATAGTCTATAGTCAGATATAAAACGTCTTCTTTAGCTTTTTTCTTTTTAATTATCCTGTCAATTCTAGCTTAGTAAATATTATTAATGAGTATAAGAAAATGAAGATTTTGATCACAAAGCTGATCTATTGAATATTTTATTATTTCACAATATTTTTTTTGGAAAAAATATAATTATTTGTATGCTTTTAGTTGACGTTCATATAAATATCTTCATCTAATTTTTGTATGTATTTTTGAAATAAATCCATTGAATCCTCTTCATCCAATTATTCATTTTATTATTTCTTTTATTTTTCCAGCTTCCTCGACATCCTTTTTTTCTATTGCTTTCAGTATTAAATTGTTGTGAAGTGTTGCAGCAGCTATTCTGATTAATCATTTTGTTTTGAAAAATGCCGTAAGGTGTAATGGTTTTGAATTTTAACCTTTTAAAGCTTTCTTTCTGCAGTCAAGTTTTACATCAGGTATAACATCAAGACTATATACAGAAATCCTATTAAAATCATGTTTATAAAATTATTAAACTCTATGTTGAACTTTTTTTATCATTGTAAATTTTTATGTGGGAACGATGAACAATTGGTCTTTTATTTAAAGCTTTACTTGTTTGCCTATATATCCATACTACAAAAATCACATTTAAGATAGTATATAATATTATAAGTTTTACAACCGAATAGTGCCGATGTATCCGAGGAAATGCATCTATCATGAAACAGGGGGCAGGATCCTCAATTTTCTAATTGTGTGTTCGAAGGTAGAATCAAAATTATTACTAGAAAACGTTTTATTTTTAAATTGAGAGAATTCTCAAGTAAAAAAAATCAGCAGAAAGCCTTTAAAAAAATGAGATTTTACAGGTATTTTGAAGGTTTCTACAGGGATTTTAAAGGAAAATGAAAACTGCAGGTTTCTTTCAGGAAATGTACAGTTTATTTAAAGGTTTCATGGAGGCTTTTTATGATTTCTAAATTATCATTAAGGAATTTTGAAGATTCCTACAGGTATTTTAAAGTAAAATAAAAGCTGCAGGTTTCCTTCGAGAAAAGGACAGATTTTTTTAAAGGTTTTATACAGGCTTTTTTCAACAACTTCATAGATTTCAATTTAACTTTAATGACTTAGCAGTTTTTTTAACGAAGATTTTACTTCAGGTATTTTGAAGAAAAATGAAAATGGCTTTTGATGCATGAAGTATGAATGATTTTTTATTATATTTGGGTTTCATACAGTTTTATATGATATGATATCTAACTCGGATTCAAACAACATGAAGTAGGACTGGATAGAGAGAAGAAAGAAGGGGAGAGAACTAGGGTTTAATATATAAAAAATATATATTTGAAGTAAAATGTAACTTTTAAAATTTTGCGAAAAAAAACTTAATTTCATGCGGTTCAGAATCAAACATTTTTCATATGAAACACGATGATAAGAAAATTTAATCTGTAATAAACATAATAAATTCTTCTTTTCAGTGTAATGCAAATCTTGATTTACTTTTGAATAGAAAAAATATTTAAAAAAGATTCTTTTAAAAGTCATATAAATACCCAGAGAACAATTTCAGTTTGCAGCAAGATTGCAACAAATTTGACATGGCAAGAGTGCAAGCTTGAAACAACAAGAGTGCAAGCTTGAAACAACAAGAGTGCAAGCTTGCAACAAGTTAACTCAAGCTTCAAAGTCACCATGGGACAAACTTGCAGCAAGCTTGCCGCGTCAAACTCCTTGCAAATTATAGCAAAAACAGAGTACGAACACAAACCGGATTAGAACTCGCGACCTACCGGTTCGCAAGCTGACGCGCTAACCACTCGGCCAGTTAATCCCTTAGAGAAGAAGATAGATTTCGGTAATACATCGTTCGATTCGTATACGATTTATTTTAAACTGTTTTCTTGATTTCATTAATTTTTTGAGTTGAAAATATGATTTGAAGTCAAACAAAGAGCAATTTTCGCTAATAACTACGTTTTGCTAGTAGAATAAATTATGAAATTAGAGTTTAAAAGTAATTACTTTAAAATGGGACAAAACGTATAAGTTTACTTTTTAACAAACATTGACTGTTTTTTCATTTTAATTTTGTTTATAAACGTTAAAATTTCAACTTTCAGAAAAAGGCGATATAGTTTTCTTTATAGTGCGAGTGCTATATTTAGTAAAAAGATGGAAAATGTTTCAAAGACTTTTTTATAAAAAAGTTAGTTTATTTCAAATTATCATTGATTTATTGAATTAATAAAAAGAAGGACGGTCTAGGAGATGCTTTTAAAAATCGGATGTTTTTCAAAACAGAGACAAATATAATTATCTCTTATTGTGCTACTTTGCAGCAAGCTAGTTTTGGAAACTCACAGAAAGCTTGCATTGCAAGGAGGTTGCGCTATTTGTCACGGCGAACTTGTGGCAAACGTGTTTTGCAAGCGAGGGTGGCGCTAGTTGTCACGGCGAACTTGCCACAAGGTCGCTTCAAGCTTGACGCGTCAAATTGCAATGACAAGGTAATATCAAGTCAAAATCAAACTTGCTGCAAACTTACGTGCTATCTGGGTATCTATTTCATTTCGAACTAAAACTGACAAATTTAAAAAAAAAAAAAACCTTTTTGTTTAAAACAAAGAAATAAACGAAAAAAATATTTATGTGTGAAATATCATATTAAACATTTTTTAAAAATATTAACAACATATTAAGCATTATAAAAATATTAAAGAAAGAAACTTTTCGGAAATAATTTTCGATCGCTTGTCAATGCATGGTCTAACTGTTTAAACATGTAGCAGTAAACTGTTGTCACTGAGATAAGCTAACTTTAAAACACATTACGTGCTTTGGCAATAGTTGATTTTTACAGCACTAGATGGCGCTACTAGAGGGTGAAGTTAAATTTTAAATAGTTTATTTTACACTGCATTTTCGAAGTCCTGTCGGGTATAGGGGATACCGCGCTTGCCTGCTAACTCTAAGAACGCTGTTTCGATCGCCGTTTCGGAGGAATTTGAAGTTCTGTCGTATAAGGACGTTCAATTAAAAATACTTCATTAAATTAATTGGAATTAATTAAGCATTGAATAATTATGATTCCTAATTAATTGATATATTCTCGAGACACGGTGAAAATCTCTGAGATGACGTCAAAAGAAAGGGGAAAAAACTTAACTGTAGATACAGGTTTTTTTTATCTGCAGATATTTTGTATAAAAGCATGCAGGTAAGACGTAGGTTTATTTTTCCATCTGAAAAAGCCAGCAAAAAACCCTCAGGAAAATTTCAGGTATTTCGGACAGAAATATGAAGGGAAGATGCAGGTTTTTTTTGTCGGAAATACATGAAGTTTTCCTTAAGGTTTTTTTTAAAGGCTCTTTACAGACTTTTTTTACTTGGATTGTCGGGATAGCATGATGACGATCCAGGGCAACCATCATAGTTACCTAGTACCTAGTACAGAGCTCCTCTGAATCGAGAGAGCTCTTCTTCCCAGTCACTAAAGAAACATTTTTAACCGTACTATAAAAGTAGAAAGCAATCCTGAAGGTTAGATATTAAATTAAACGGCGGCTGCGCTTTGAAAAAGGAAAACCTAATATATAGATATATACATAAGATTCAGCTCTACTTGCAATATCATCTACCGAGAAGAACTCAAACTAATTAAAACCAGCAACAATCAATCGCCAGCGATTTTTCTTGATTTATTGCTTAGACCTCAAAACCGACTTAAAAATTGACTTTCACGACAAGAGAAACGAATTCAAATTCAACGTCAATAAACTTATTTTTTGCTACTCTAATATCTCATATATAATCTACAAAAAGACAATTATAAATAAACTTCTAAGAATCAACAAAATTTGCAATAACACTAATTCTGCCAAAAAGTAAATCATGCGCTTAAGAAATAGCCTCAGCATTAATAAAATTACCTCCTCAGTTTACGAACCTCTGATTAATGGATTTAAGATGTAAGTAAAGGATTTCTTATCAGAGAGATGTCGACGCGAAGTATAATCTTCGCAGCAGGGTCACTCAAGTCGATAATGTCTGATATTTTACCTCGAAAACGCATCTTTTAGACATTTCTCACTGCTTTTTTCATATTTTACTGATTTCTTTCACTATTTGTTCTGACAGGCTCCTAATAAATGAATTTCTTTCAGAACTTTATAAAAATTTTACATTTTTGTATAAGGACAGCACACCAAATTTCATCCATTTAGCTAGTTGCATTTTTGAGTTATTGCATTCGCAGATAAACATTATAATTCTAAAAATGATTTTTCAAATTTAGGCAGGGCTGGAGATTCATCAAATCATCCGAATTTTTTAAGAACTCAAATGCCTGCTCTCAGTATACTTCTTATTTGAGAAAAAAAACCAACACTTATCTCGAAAAATCTATATATCATAATAGAAATATGTGCTATAAATTTCACCATTTTTCGTGTTTTTACCAGAAGTTACATTTTTTAGATGTCGGAAGACATTAATTCTTTTTTTATTCAAGTGAAATAAAATATTGCGAAATACTCTAATAAAATTTTTTTCACTCCTGGCATGAATTAATATTAAATTAAAATAAATCACACAAGCTAATACATAGCCAGAAAACTATCCAGGATATGTAATATAAACTTTTTGGTATTCAAACTGCTTCTCTTTTCCTTGGTTGCGTTAACAATACTAAAAGGAATGGTAACAAATAAAAAGTTGTGTTCCTATGCGCCTGATCAATAAAACGGCAGTAGCCTTTGCGTGCAATGGTGGGAGAGAAAATATATTATGGAAATTCAACTTGTGTGCTCCACGTTATTTGCTCATTTAGCTTTCGAGTTGCAAGTTTGCGAATTTTAATGCAACAGCATTGAGATATGTTACTGCCGGCTGAGGATTCAAGATGTATTTCGCTTCGTTAAGTAGCTCAGGATGTCATGAAACTTTAAAGTTTTATTTAAAATAGCTGACATTCGAGCTGAGGCTCGAATGGAGTGTGTTTTTATTACTCTTTTATTGGTTTGGAAATTCATATTCAACTCGTAGATAATTTACTTTTGCAAGAAATCTACAGTATTCATAAAATTTCTTAAAACATTTTTCGATTTCAGTTACTCTGATCACATAAGTCAATCTTATTACTTCAGACTGATAATGGTATTTGTTAAATTTATTTCTGACTTTAAAGCTCCCTAGAGTTTTTTGCCCTAGGAATACGGTATACAAGAGATCTGAAATAAGATATTTTCCAATTTATTACTAACTGTCTGACTTATGTTTTAAATCGTAACCTTGTGTTCCAGTTTATAACATTGTTAAAATATCTGGTACTAAAATTGCAACTGAACATTGAACAAAATGGTTATATAATAATTACTACCAATTTTTTTGTCGTATTTTTCCTTATTTATTTCTTTTCAGTTGTGTTTACATTTGAGTTCCAATGAACTCTTTACTTTTGGCAAGTAATTCTACAATAGAGTTGCTATTATAATTTTTATATCACGTATCATGAATGTTAATATTGAATTCCAATTTAAGTCCAGCATTATTGTTGTTCATGAATTTATGACACGTTAAATTAGATATAATATTATTCGTTTCTTTATAGAGAGAGCTAGAATATTGAAAATAATCTGCTACGTGTTAGTAATTCACAATACATTAATTAAACTCTTTCTGCAAATAATTTTGACTCAAGCTCATTATAAATAAATAAATCATTCATTCAACTTCGACCACAACAGGAAGAAAACTCTTTCTTAATAAAACATTTTAGCACAATAAACATCTATTTTTCCTGATTGTTGCCGAAAATTACAAAACAATTTCAGTACTTAATAATAGATTCTAGGCAAATTTTATATAGAGATTAATATTTGTCCTCTAGGAATGTGGTTTGATAAATTTAGAAAGGCACTGCTGAATTTGATCATTATAAAGAAGCTATTTTCAAAATTTCAATAAACAGCATACTGAAAGAATTTATCTGTTGAATTCTGATCATTAATCTGCAGTATTAATAGCCACTTTAAAACAAAGATAGAAAGTGTTTCATTTCACAAAAATTATGTTAAGAAATAGCGCTCGAAGTCCAATTACATAAGGATGGTAAAGCAACTAATACTTCTCAGATTTAACAAGGGGTAAGGTTGCCGAAGTTGGAACACCTGCACATTTTTTTCATGTACAGCGATAGAAAAGTAATTTTAATGTGAAACAAGTAATAGAAATCTATTGCATTTTATTTATCTTCAGACCAATGCAATTGACTTTAAATGAAAACACTTTAAAATA
>BGPR01000522.1:383087-536693 GCA_013235015.1 Araneus ventricosus
TTTTTTTTTTCAGAAATTTAAATGCTCTTAAGTGTCATGTGGTAGTATGGCAATTAAAAATTATGACTTAATTTATTTTTTATATAAAGTGAAGATTTTTCTGCTTAGGAAGAAAGATACGATGGGACATTATAGCCTGCAGAGATGAGCATTTCTGGTTTTGATGGTCAAACTCTGTGCTAATCCACATCGCAAAATCTCCTGAGAAAGCTCTTTTTGTTTATGATTAACACAACTAACTATCAAACTGTTATAGCAGTCTGGAGGACTTAACCGATCTCCAGAGGCCTCAGAATGGAGGGAGTTGGTGTTAATATATATTTTATTCTGTTTATTCATTATTTATATCTCTGAGTATAGTAATATTTCTTTTGATTTTTCTTTTAAGTCATGTAAAATAAATTATTTGCCATATTCCAACAACACATTTAAACAAAATTAATTTATGAAACAATTATAATTTATGTGAATTATAAAATTTAGAGTATTTTAAACTAAGTTTTCTTTATAAACATTTACGGCCATTTTTTAAATAGCATTTCTTATTATAACCATAATCGAAAGATGTTATTTTCAGATTCGCATGGGATTTCATTTCAAAATATAAGAGATGCACAAAAACAACTGTGAATAAATCAAATTTGCCACTTTAACTTTGCAAAGTAATACTCAAAATTTTTAAGTGAATATTTCTTATTCTTAATAAAAACCCATATACCTCAACATTTATTATAGCAGTGATACCAGCAAAATAAATTTCAAAACCAAAACAAGAACAATTTCACTTTTTAAATTAATGTCAAAAATTATTATATGAAATGAAACATATGATTAAAAACATAATAACTCCAAACTTTGAAAATTAATATTTCTTTGTAAAATATCTTATACTCAGCATGAATACCTTAAATTTCAAAATTTAATATGGACACTGTAAATTTTTTTTCAAATGCAATTTCATATCAATCATAAAATATAAATCAATACAGAACAACACCAAATAATTTTTTTTTCAAATATGAAACTGAAAATCAATTAATAATCAACAGTGGAGAATTAAACAATTATCGATAAGAGTTATATTTTTTTGGTGCACCAAGTCGAGGAATTTTAGCATAAATTTGTAGATTTTATCTGAATCAACTGCAATTTTTTGAAACTGATAACATAAGGAAACTGAAATTATGCAGATCTTGGCGAAATTAGTACATTATGTTTTATCACTTATTGCGCAAAATTTTTTCGATTTGAAGAAAAAGCACTTGTACACAAACTTTCTTTGATATTTTGTCATCAGTGAATTACTTTTTTTTTGAAGAAAACCGAAGCAGGAGCATAAAACGAAATGAAGATTTGAAGCACAAACACTTTTTTCCCGAACGTTGGCCATCGAACACTTGCTTTGCACTGAAGATGCTCAGGCTTCGCTGTAACTCTAGGCAGGCGATAAATTTGGCATATTCGTCTAGAGTAGAGAATCGATGATAGCTAAATCACTTTGTATAACAGATGTGGAGGAGGATTTGACTTTGCATTACGGAATTTTATTGCTGGCATCTGGATTTCTGGACATCAGGAAAAGTACCAAGAATCTGGTGTTGAATTTTCAGGAGGCACTAAGTTCCGATAAATTTGCAGCTATTTTGGTCAGCCATTTTTTGTTATTCCCCGTCACTCTCCATTACGTTGTTTCGTTTTTAATTTTTACATCTTTAAGAATATTTTCCCGTATGGACCATCCTGTCGACTCTATAAAATGTTTTCGAAATTGTAGTCGTTAAAACAAAACAGCAGGCCGAGTTAAATTCTAATTTCATTTTATTATGGGAGAGTGACGGAATGTACGTACATCTTCGTTTAGTTTTAAGCCGAAAGTGAACAGAATATCCCTGCTTTTTCTCAGGTAGGGATTTTAACAGATAGACATGTGATCAAAGTGAAGGGAATAATAGCTATTTTTAGTATATTACGTAAGTGTTTTAGGGGAAATTCATGGCGACAATAAGTCGCTGATTTCGCGATTTATGTTGGCGCGTGGAAGCAATTAGAATATTCTTTTATCAATAAATATGTCAAAACGAGAGATTTAATATACCTCCAGAGCGGGAAATAGAACGAAACTGGAGTTGAAGAAAAGTGATTTTGGAATACATTAAGACTTTAAAATATAAATATTAGAATTTGAAATAAAATTAAGTGAGATTATTACATATATATATATATATATGATGATATGAAGATCTGCAGAAATTTTAAGAAAGTCGTGTCATGAGAACCATTGCAATAGGTAGACTTCCTATAAGGAATCTACCTAAAAGTAATGAAAATCAAAGACGGAAAACTCAATACGTCATGATCTAGAATAATATTGCAGATGTAAAACAAAATATTTTTTTATTTCTATTCGTTAAGTATGTAGTTAGTAGTTATTATTCCTATACAAATAAAAAAAAATTTATCAAATGCAGAACGTGCATAAAATTTTCTTAAGCCTTTTTCATAGTGAAAGCTACTCGATTATTCATGTAACTTCCCATGAAAATTCTTTTGATTTAATTTGAGTTTGTTTGGGTAATTAGGGAAAAATATATGAATAATTTCAAATCGTGATAATTTCAAATTGTGATATCGAAAACTGTAACGAAATACATTTAAGATATCCTTAGCAATTTTTAAAAGTTTGTGGAGGCTTGTAAAATTACGTTGATATCGACTGTGTGAATTTTATAGCAGTCGCTTTAAATTTTTCAAAACCAGAGTTTTTCCTCATTTTTCACTTCGTGGAGACTAATTTTACTTCTTCTACTATTAATTATTTCCAAATATGTTACTGCGAATTTTTAAATAAAATACGTGACTTTAGAAGGAGGGCTTTTTTACAGATATTCTGATAGTAAAACTTTACACCATAAATTAAGTGGGAATATTCCGACAAATTCATTATTGAAAAACTAGTTTTCTTCACATAAATAAATTTTCACATTGTTGAACTTTTCTCAAACTTGAAATTTCATTAAAACAAAAAGGGTTTTTTCACTTAAAAATAATGTTTTTAAACTTCATCACATACATCAAATTTATAAACCTTATTCCTTAGTTTTTATATACCTAAATTACTAAAAAATCAACAATTTTGTCATGATTAAATGATAGTCAAGAAATAATTTTTTCAAAATACTTTTGATTATCGATATGGCAAATGTCATTGAGTCTCAAAAAGTAGTTTATATATTTTGCTTGAATTGCACTTACATAAAACTTTATTTCTTGGAAATCTTCATATAGTGTTTATGCCAAAGCAATAATTAAGTAAATAAAAATAAATAAATTCCTTAGACTGATATTACATTAATGAAATTGGAATTCTTCTTAACAAAAAAATACTTGTTTACAAGCATTTACTTTTGTTTAATAATGTCATTACTCAAAGTTTCGTTCCTCATGGAAAGATTATTAGCATAATTCGTTATCATTATATATAGATTTTTATTTTTACAGTTTCAAATTCTAGAAGCATCGAATTCAGATAAGAGTGCTTTGTTTTGAACTTAATTTCATTTAATTGGAGAATAGAATGATAGAGAGAGAAAAATGAAATAAAAATAATCTTATAAAGATAAGCAGAATTTAGTAAAAAAAGTTTTGTAATGGAAGCAAAAGTATTGGGAACTTCAGTTTCAAAACAGCCTTAATCATAAAATTTGATATCGCTGTTTTCCTATTAGCGATATAATAATTTAGTTTTCTGAGGTAATCATATTAAATTAAGTTAATTTTTCTCAAATTAATTCATTTATTTAGAAAAAAATACATAGATACCGTACACATTAACATAACAGAAAAATTTATAACAAACGTAGGAAGCATCATGTGAGGGATTAAGTGAAGGATATCAAAGCATCTCAAAACAAAAGCAATCAATTTATGAATGAAAATTGCATTATAAGCTATTTAAAATGCTTAAAACGAAATAACGGTTCTTTTTTTAGTTTACAAATATAATGTTTCTTTTAGCTTGCACATTTTAAAAGAATTTGAAGTAAAGATCTGTAAGAGAAAAGATGCCTTTTTTGCTGAATTGTTAGTCTTTTATTTATTTGCTTATTTCCACTTGGGAAATAAATAAATAATTATTATAAAAATTATTGATAATTTTCATTATTTTGTAATTTAATTTTTTATGTTATTTTTGTTGTGATAAAAATTCAAAATACTTCGCTGACAAAATCGAACTGCTTGTAAATATATTTCAAAGCTTCATATTTCAAGATAATTTGATTCAAACATGCACTCCATTATCTAATTCGTAATTTCCCAATAATAATCCACGTTTTTTCGTAGATTTTGAAGGTAAAAAGAAAAAAATGCTTTAATGCATTTATTAAATCATTAACGCTAAATATATATGACATGGGACTAAACAGCTCTTACGAAAGCGTGAAATCTTCAGTGAGCTCGAGATATCTCTGAAATTATGATCTTAATTTTTCAATGATAAAAAATATTCCAACTTCAAAAAATTTTGCGTTTACAATTCATCAATGTTAATTAGTTTTCTCTGTAACACTTTTCAAAATTATATATGTATGAGTGATTAATAAGTGCTTTAATATTGGCTTATATACAACAAATAAAAAACAGATAAATGATATTATATTATATTGAAAATTATTCTCATTCACATTTGAGCTCTTGTGTATAAATTTAATATGCTCTGTTTTAAAACTCTTAAACAAAAATGAGCCGTTCTTCGAGAGTATTCAAAAAAATAATCCGGAAAACTTTGGATTCATTGATAATAACCATAATTTCATAATTCAAAAAACTATTTCGGTAAACTTTGGATTTATTTCCAACAATTGCAATTATAATTAAAACTTTTTCAATTTTACTAATTAATCTTATATCAAGAAAAATAGAGATTGAATTTTTTCAAATTTTATTATTATTGGTTGTTAAAAACAGAAACTGGGATATATTAAGCGAAAATAATACTACTCGCTTTTAACAACGGTTTTTTTAAATTCTACTTCGTACTGATGTTATAATCCAGAAACTAAAAGAAGGCGATGCTTTAGTTGAATCTACGGAAGAAATAGTTGGTTCGCACGCTATACTCTCATCAAGTGTATTCTCTCTAACAACAAAGTTTTTTCCTTCTTATTAATAAAATAGTGAACTCTGGTTCCAGTACTCAGAAATAATTGATCAAATTCATACTTAATAATCGTTTATAGGTAAACTAGGTTTCTTTCCTGTCATTTTTAAGTTATTTTCTAATAATGAAATGTGATGCTACACATTTCGACTATTTTTTTTTACTTCTTACTTTTTTCAGTTCGCTTTCTTTTTCTGAAAGAAAAAGGTAATTTATTTCATAACATTTTCTTTTCTCTTCTTCCTTTTTGATACTATAGTAGTCTCAGAAGTGCAATTCCATATTTTTAGTAACAAGGAAATATGTCATTACACCATAAATTTCATTAATACTGCTAACTTATTTGAATCACTCAAAAATTTTCATTAGAAGAAAATTCCATATCCTATCCAATCAGGATTATAATATTTTCTAATAGCAATAACAATTTTCTAATTTATAATTATAGTACTCATAAATGAAGCAAGTCTTCTTTTATGTATAAAAATAATGATTTGAATTAAAATTTAATTTCAGTCTTAAATATCTTTTCGTTATTTTGGCATTGTCGGGAATTTCCAATTCTGGCGATGATATTACATTTATTAGTAACATCATCGTTTGAATAATGCGTAATTTTACAATAATAATTATCATTTAAGCATTTTTACAATTTAATAACAATAATACACAGCTCTCTTTTAACTATTAGCGATATGAATTATCATTCTTCAAGAGCATTAGGCCCTACAAAGAGTCTGCAAACACGTAGAATTTCGAATTATACTGATGGTACTCTTTGTGTGTCATCAAACTAGGACATATTTTTATAATATTGTTAATGTTAGATTTTCTGTGTTATTAAAAAAACTTTTTGAGTTGTACTTTATGAATACGTAATAATATTTCAAGTCCTATCCTTGAAAAAAAAAGGTAAGGAAACTCCAACACTCTTTATATAGTCGTATTTGAAACCTAGCGACCCATGTTATATAGATATACCTCTTGATCTGAAGCCAGGATTCTATTACTTAGCCAGCTCTGCCTCTATAAAAGCACATAAAGACATACGGTTTGAATTTCATTTGTTCCCATTATCTTCAGTTAAAGCAAAGTTTCAATATTCCTTCTCAGATATTTCAATATTTCTTCTTCAGATTTATTTAGAATCACAAAGAAATAAATATATAATATCTTCTTAGAATGAATTACTTCCTTAAAAATGAAACCTTGAATGAATCACACTCTTCTCCGAAAACTTTCAATAAGGTATGTTTTTAAAGGAAAAATAAATAGCCCACCATTCTTATCGAAAAGAACAATATAGCATTCAAAATTAAAGTCCTGTTCACCTACGTAAATTCTACATTTGTCGTTTTCCTTAAAAGAATGGGAGCTTATGAAACATCAACTGCAATGTTTGTGTAGGTAGAGCCGCCGGTTTAATAAAACTCGTGCGTCTTTCTTTTTATTTTATTTGATACAAAAAGCAGTAAAAGCTGAACAATAAGGTTTGGCAGAGCAGGTAGCAAAGTAATGTATTGTTGTGAATAAAGATTAAATGAACTGTAAAATAGCTGCTTATTTCGTGCTTTCATATTGAAAGAACGACTCTTGGGAACTGAATATTTTCAAAATTAATTTATTTTGTCAATGTATTATTCTTTTCGAAAACAACATTCTTTTTAAATTTTGAGCAACTGTAATTTGTAGCTTTGGCCTTTTTCACTAATAAGCAGTATTAGCTTTAAGATGGATTAGATGCTATAACTAAAAAGGAAACGTAATTACTACAAAATCGCTATGTAAAACGATTAAATTCTTTCCTGATATGTAATCCTCAAGGATTTAAAAAAAATCTACCGCTTTTTTCACAAGGGAATCAGATTGGAAAGACATACATTTTATGCTTAAAATTTACTATTTCCCCTACAAATGCACCTTCTACTCTCTCGGTTCTCGCATGCCAATATCTAGAGAAGTTTCATAAAATAGAAAGGAGTTTTTAAAAAATGTATGCTGTTACATAATGGTGCCCTAAATCATGAAAAAATCTAAACATTACGGGGAGATACACAAAATAACTTATCTCTTACAAATGCTGATTTGAAAGCAACCTAAAACGCATTTATCGAAAAGCCTCAGATTACATTGAAAATTTCCTGAAAAGCCTGGTTGAATTATTGCGGTTAGACGTTTATAGCAAGAGTAGCATGCTATTCTATAATCGTTGCTCGCATTCATTGAAATGCCAGGTAGGAGGTAGGTGTAAAGCTATGGAGGAGAATGAGATTTAAAGGAGGTATAAACGAAAATTCTATTTTGTATGAAATGAAATTTTTCCTTCAATCATCGGATATGCTTACAGTGGAAATGGTTTCCAAAAAGGAGTAGTAAATGGAATAAAAATATGCTATTTCTTCGTATTTTTTCAATCTGAATTATATTTATTGATAAGAAATAAGATTGAGAGATAAATGGGATAAGTCATGAAGAAATGGCACAGTGAATGAAATAATGATCCTAAGAGTGCTTTTGATAATGTTATTCATTTTTTTCCTGGAATAACACTATTATTCTACTTATATCGGGAACAATGAAAGGGATTCAGCTCAAGTAAGCAGAATTAAAGTAGCAAAGTAATTCATTCAAACATTTCTGAATAATTATGAAAGTCGAATACATGAAAATGAAATGATTGAATGGATAATAAAAAACTCTATATACTTATCTAGATTGTTTTCGTTTAACACTTATGATCTGGGTGAACAGTTTAATAAATACCTCTTGAACTATTAAGGTAAGGGTTTCCACTAAATTCATTATAGGTAATAATCATGCAGTGCTAATTTGAGATACGCAATATTCAACTAAAGAACATAGCTGTAGAATTACCTTGATTGTGTTGATATAGATTTTATTGTATAATTATTGAATATTATAAGTAATGGGTAAAAGATTATGTATCTGTATGTAATGAATTTAAAACCTTGAAAGATAATTGTGTATATCTTTTCATTGTATTTTTTAAAATATTTACCAATTAATGTCTATTTTGTAAATGTTATTTGCTGTTACTTTTGAGTTATTAATTATCTCAGTTCTCAGAGATTTTGAATCTTGATAACTTCGACTGAATAGATATCCAGATTTTAGATTTAGTAACTTGTCTGAATGCTTTAACTAACTAATTTCATATAAATACAAATTTTTTGAGTTTTCAAAGTTATTTTCAGAGTTAGAAAAGGCACATGACGTCATTACATATACCAAAGATTAAAGAGTCATTCAATGTTTAAATGGTAATTTACGAAACAATTAATTTATTATTTTATTTTATATATATATATATATATATACAGATATATATATATATATATATATATATATATATCTGTATTGTTCTGCGTTTGAAATTACAATTAGATTAAATTAAATTGCAGAGCTAGTCAAATAAGTTTCCAAAGATTCCTTAACCCTGACAATGTATGAAATTTAAATCAAGTAGAATATTATGTATTATTTGGAAACATTTTCTCCTTAAAAAGAATATGTGAACTTCATTTGTTCAAAGAGCTGTACGCAAATCCATTTTCCAAATCAATTATTCTTCTTCATTTGCTTAATGAATATTTTTAATTAATAATTTATATTTAATGTATGAATATACATATCTAGTTTGAAAAAGAAATAATTATTTTTTTGAGCACGAACGCTTTATTACTGATATTTCTGGAAAAATATGTTTGAACAAGTTAAATTTAAGCAAATATCGTTTTAAGACAAATTTTAAAAATATGCCAGAAAAAGAATAATTTTAGGCAGTTAATATGGAAATAACTTTCTAATTCATTAAAAACAAATAGATCATTGCTTAATTAAATACACTTTTAATGTTGAAATGCACTCCATACACTAATGGGAAGGAACCCAAAACATTCAACTAATTAATGGCAAATAATTATAATTTTACAAACTTCAAATATAAAAAGTTAAGAAATTCTAGCTTACCACACTTGTTACTTCTCGTAAATTATTAATGATAATTTTAACATTTGTGTACAATTAGTAGCAATTTGTTAAAAAGTGAGTTGCCAAACTTAACATGTGAGTAATTGAATAGATAAAAGAATATGCAATGACTTAAATGCTGAAGCCAAATTGCACAGCTGCATGATTTCCCATACGTTTACAACTTTTGTTACATAATTAATATTTTTCATCCATATTTTACAAAGGATATTGTTACATATCATGCAGTAAAGTTCGATTAATATTTTTGATTGTTAAGTTATATTTCAATTAGCGAAGATATTGATACATTGTTTTTAAGAGTGAAAATCTCATTAAAGGAAAAAAAATTGTTAGCATATTTTTCAATACCGGTAGTTCTCTTTGAAAGACTTTGTAATTACATTAGAAAAGGTTTAGCCATAGTAACGAAGTTTTAAATTTAAGTATAGAACTAAGTTATGCTATTATTTAAATTTTTAATTTATCAATTTTAATCTATAAAGAGATTATTATGCGTATATTTTCTGTATAGAGTAATTTTAGAATTAATTAATTGAAATAAATAATCTTTATCATAAATTTAATTTAAAGTGAGTGTTTTGACTAATAATTAATGTTTATCACATTTAACAAGAAGACGTTTATGATTGCTTAATTAATAAATGTTTAATATATGAGAAATCTTTGAATATTTATGAATTGAAATTTTATATTTAATCTTTGTGTAAAATTATCGAAATGATTTTCATACTTTAAAACTCGAATCAACATCTTCAAAAATGAACATAAAATTTATTATAAGGCATCTTTTTATTTGTTGAATTTTTTTATTAAAAATTACATTATTAAGTAGATTTCGAATTAGCTTTTAATAATTTTAACTCTTTTGTTCTGAAATGAGACTAATGCAACCAGACGAAAAAGGTTTGAGAATTTCAGTTTGTTAGTGTTTTGCGTGTAGTATCTGACTTTGCATCATATCATAACACAGTAGTTTTTTAACAATTGTCCTTTTATAATTACTGTGGTTTTAAGTGAGTAAATCCTCATGAGCAACGATTACATTCTTTTAATTTTTCGCGCTCTACTAATAATCCTTATCTCCCATAATATCCCTTATGTCCATCTGGTTCTGAGGACAGTTATACAGGGTGTCCGAAATGTATCTTCACTCTTTTAAAAAATAATTAAAAATAAACAATGAACGCAATTACGGTTATTTATGTTCCATTAAGAAAATATAAAAGTTTTTTTTCAGTGTTTTATTCTATGATTTCAATGCGCGCACCATTAATTGTTCGCAGCACATCGAGTCTGTACGAGATTTCTAACCACATTCTATGAAGCATTGTAAAATCAACAGTCTGGATGGCCGTTGTACTTTGACTATTCATTTCATCAATGTCACGAATTGGAGATTGGCAAACAATGTTTTTCACGTATGCACATAAAAATAAAGATGTTATGTCTGGAGATCTAAGTGGCCACGTTATTGGACCTCGTCTTACTTTCCAACACCTGGGGAATTTTTTTTATCTAAAACCTTTCGCACTTCCAAACTCCAATGTGGCGGTGCCCCATCGTGCTGGAAAATGATATTGGATTGCAAATCCTCTATTTGAAGAAATTCGAAAATTTTAAGCATATTAAGGTAATTGTCAGAGCGAACAGTTAGTTCGGAGAAGAAAAAAGGCCCTATAATTCGATAATGCAGTAAAACACACAACAATTTTAGTTTAGGGCTGTCTCTTTCTTGCTCCAGTACGGCATGAGGATTTTCTAATCCCCAGATTCCAGTATTGTGTCGGTTAACAAAATCTAACACGTGAAACGTTGCCTCATCTGAAAGCATTACACGTTGTAGAAAATCCTCCTCCATTTTTGTAACATTTTTTTAGCAAAAGTTCGACGTCGAGGCTTATCATCATTTTTGGTACATACGACAATTGAAGTTTATATGCATAAAACCCTAATTTTGTATGCACTACAATCAT
The DNA here is from genome assembly GCA_013235015.1 of Araneus ventricosus. Lineage (NCBI taxonomy): Eukaryota > Metazoa > Arthropoda > Arachnida > Araneae > Araneidae > Araneus > Araneus ventricosus. The sequence continues at coordinate 394,233 of BGPR01000522.1, forward strand.
GTACAGTTGATCTCGGTATTTGCTGGGCCGCGCTGCGAATCGATTTACGAGGACTACGACGAAAAGTTTCTTGAATTCGTTTAACGTCATCGAAGCTTCTGCTAGGGCGGCAAGATTTTGGTTTTGGCAATACGCTACCTATCTTTATAAATCTTTCATACCATTCATAAATTGTGGGTCTTGAAAGCTGACTTCGATCGTAAGTAGTCCGAAATTTACGCTGTGCATGTGTTACAGATTTAAATTCGATAAAACACGCTACAACTTGCACTAGTTCTTGCGGTGAAGCCATTTTGAAACGAGAATGTTGCAAAATATTGACTTAGCGCCATCTAGTTTACACTTCATTAATTAAAAAAATCTTGATATTTTCTTTATGGAACATGAAAATCCGTAAGTGCATATCATTGTTTCTTTATTGTTAATTATTTTTTAAAGTGTAAAGATACATGTTGGACATCCTGTATTGTTACGAAACTGTAATATCACTGCCCTGCAATGATAATCCTACGGTTGAAAAGAAACTTTTATATAGATTTTATTTTATGCCCTGAGAAAGGCCTAGCCAATACAACCTGACAATGGCTTTCAAAATTGATGACTATTTGACAATTTGTCGATAAATTTGGTGACAAAATGAAGGTCCTACAAAATACTAGAATTAACGTCCTATCTCTTTTAGAATCGGAAAAAAGAGACTATTCTGGATGATTCTATATAACTTCTCGTCTCGTGAAAAAAGGTATAAATACCAGAAATTGCTGAGACGAATGAATGTGTTTGAACGTGTCTGGAACCTCTTTGGTGTCCTGGTCGCATTGTGAATAAGTTGTTAGACGCTGAGTTAGTGCTATTACCGTCATTATTTGTAATTAACTGTCTGCTTTTGTTGCTAATTTGTACAAGTGCTCTTCTTTTTGTGATACCTGTGCTCTGAGGATTCTGTAGTTTTTATTAAATAAAGCGTCATCCTCCATTACTCTGTTTGTTGGACTGTTTCATCGTGCACCCAAAGTATGATTTTTTTATAAATATTCATCATGATAAAAAAGAAATTTTGCAGTGGGAAAATACATATAAACGATAAGATTAATTTCAAGTGTAATATGAAAAAAATGCATGCATGCTTCAAGGAGATACGCGTTTCATGAAATTGAACAGAATATTATGAAAAATGAAAATAAAATGCTTGTAATATATATAAATATTACATGTTTGATCAAAATCTTCATTTAAAATTATGTCATTTACATAATATAGCCAGTTATATTTAGAAATTTTTTATGAGTAAATGTTAAAAATATTGCTATCTACGTAAATGAGAAAAAATATTATAATCATTCTATACAAATAACTTACGAACTCGTGCAAAATGAATAGGTTTACTTTATTTAATGGAAACGTTGTTTTTTAAATAAATTCAAATTATAAATCTTTCCGATAGACACGAATTAACTGGTAAATTTTATTTTCATTATCCTCCATTTATCAATCAGAATTGTTTGCATGTCGTTAATGTTTGTTTATTTAACTTTGATATACGTATTTTTACGTTTCAGCCAATGTACTTAAGTTCTGAAGCGTAGGTTTGCTTCCATCCTCATTAACTGACTAATTATTAATTATATAATATAATATAACTATTAATTATATAATATAATATAATTATACTAAAAAATATTATTTTACAACTATGACCTTAATTTGTTACATATTTAATAATATATTATTTTTATAAAGATTTAAAAAGAATCTTTACTAAAGCGATTGGTGGAAATACAAAATACGGCTCTTCCGCCATCGAGACAAACCTAATCAAACCTTCTGAAGAATTCTTTAAATACAACATTTAATATGAATCGCGACAAATAACTAATTTTGACTGCTGACATGGCAATAAAGCTTTACTTATATTATCATTTATCAGTTCAGTGTTAATTAGCTTTCAAACTTTTTGTCAAAAATAATTTAAATTAATTTGAATTTTATTTTATTTTTCAATAAATGAGACTTTTAATTCATTTAAACTGCGAAAAGACGAAAAATTCTCCATTTAGGATCCGGACAGAACCACGTTCATTTGAGTACTTCTGTAAACGAAATGTAACTCTATTCAAAATTATGATTGATGAGCGTGTTAGAAACAAATCCGTTCTGGATTCTCTTTATCGAAAACAAATACTGATAATAAAGGAAAGAAAAATATAAAAATCGTTAAAGAATGCATTCCCACTGACTCTCGAGAAGAACACAAAAGAAGAGTACCGAACTACTTCAGGGAAGATAAGAAATTTTTAGAGGATGTTTTAGAATAATAGCACTTATCAAATCGTAGAAACCGCACGTATTCAATCTTCATTTTTATGAGAACCACTTATAATCTCTTTTTAAATAAATTATCTTTAATGGAGAATAAGAAAGAAAAAAAAACCTATACGTACAGCATTTTTTGACTTATTTCAGATTTTTCAATCGATTGAAAAGTTATATCTTTCAATAACGGACGGCATCATCGGATTTCATTTCATCCTTCTTGATTCTTGTTGATATCTAGTATTCAAAGGAAATCTGAAGATTTATTAAATTTTTCGCTTTTCCAAAACTAGGAGAAATTATCAACATAAAGAATATAATTTGTTGAGATATCCTTCCGTTGTCCTTTCATTCCACAAGGCGATTAAATTTAAAATAAACTTGACTATTCTACGTAAACCTGACTTCCAGTTTTTAGACAAACTTTATAAACAGACAAGTTGGCAATTCATACTAAATACTTTTTGACAAAGCATACAAAAAGAAATTCGCTTAATTTATATGCTATATTTTTCACAACTCATTTAGTTTAAATAAGAGAAAAATAATTTTTTTATTATTTTTGAATTCTGACGCAGTTAACGACATAATGCAAAAACTTTGCAATTTATAATTTTATTATGAGAAAATTTCTTTAGAATGCTTTAAAAAATCCAAAGTTATAGGCTGAATAAAATTACAAACAGTGATATTTTAGATTAATTTAATAGTCTTTTTATTGGTGATAAAAAAGGATATTAACATATTTAACAAAAAAAATGAAGTTCAAAATTAAGATTAAGTTGAAAAGAAAGGATGGTACGAAAAATCTTTAAATAGAACAGAGTTAAAATATGTTGGACAGAAAGTTAGTTGAATACACAAATATTAAAGAAGGCTCCCCCTCTCCCAAATTACTTCATTGTTAGCTAAGAAATTAGCTTTCAATTAAAATTATTTGAAAAAATTTAAAAAATTAAACATTATATTTTTGGAAGTTAAAATTCTTTACTTATTTATGTGTGTTACGGAAAGGTAATATAAAAAATAATTGAAATATATTTTAATATATTTTTAATTAAATTTAGCAGAGTTGTATGAAAATTTCAGTGTTAAAAATAATTACAAATTATGCTAATGGAGCTATTTTATAAAATGCAAATAATAAGTATTAAATAAAACTTCTTTCATTGTTCAGAAATTGAAAATTTCCATTGATTGAACAATAATGCGGAAAACCATTTATTTACTGCTTATAAGGTGGATATCGCGAAACGGTGCAAATCCCGGAAGTTCAGTGCAGTTAACACCGGGGGATATATTTTTTTTTTATTTTCACAACCATTGGATACGTTATTTAATTATTTACTATTACAACACTTATGATTACATTTATTCATTATTAGTAAAAAATATTTACAACGAGGTATCATATTTACTTCAATCCCTAAACCAATTTTTTAAAAAGGGCTTTCTGCTTGAATGTTAGGTCGATGATTGGTGATGTAGCAAACTTAATAAAATAAAGAAATCAGTTTTTTTTGTCTTCAAATCACTTTTAACTATCTTAAAATAAAAGATGATGAATGAAATAAATGAATAGTTTATAACATTTAGGTACTTCCGCTCCATGGCCAAAGAAGCCTAAGTACACATATCACCAGCGAAGCGTTAAGGCAGAAAGATAGTTGTGGCAAAGGCCTAGCTTCGCTATCTGCATTTGATGACAATTCATGGCAGGCTTGCTCTCTATTCTCTGAGGCAAAGATGTGACGCCAAATTTTCCAAGTCTGCAGTGAACAACTTCTTCCTTTTTTCCCCATAATATTTTGTTTCGTCAGTCAATTCATGGAAGAAGTCTTGATTATACTCTTCTTAAATCCTTATACGAACATGATGTGCACGTGCAATATGCTTTTAGAAATAACTTTCTGTGAATAAGAGCAAAATAACTGAACAAATGTGTGCACGATATCAATAAATCACTTCTAGTTCCCACAGGCTTTGGCATGCTATTTTCTATAGATACCAGAAAAGATAAATTCTGCATATATCACTGTTATGGAATTTTTTTATGCCAGGCTAATTCATCATATCTTTATGAATATCTGCTTCTGGACAACAAACATCCATATATCTAAGAAATTTACTCTAACACTTGAAAGTGCCTTCGATGTTAAAAAGGAAAATTTAGACCAAGCAGCTTTTATCTAGTCTCCCAACATTCATTTGCTGTGTTTATAGGCCGACAAAATGGATGAGTAATAATTTGTTCACTATCATTAGGAAAAGTGATCATAAATGTGTACATGTAAATCGCATTAAATACAATAGTGGATAATGAAAGCGCTCAACCCTAGATTTTTGTCATATTTCATACCGATGACGAAATAGCAAAGGCGACGATGCATCCGTGAATTCTCAAAGCAAATCGTTTAAAATCACATTCTTTTGAACAGTATCAATTTTAAGTAATCAGTAATTAAATTTAGAGTGCCATATACGTAAAGTATATAAGTGCGTTTTCATTGATCACTAATGCAGAATTTCCACGTAGTGATATTTTTTAAATAAATGTTCATAAAACTCTTAATAAATGTATGTGTTAATCAAAATGTATTCTATTATAAACGAAGTAATTGAATAGACGATATTTGTATATTGAATCCCACGTCAAATGGTAAGTTAATCACGAAAACGATGTAATCAGTCCACAGTTTGGCAGTCCCTGTTAATGTATGAGAGCTACCTAACTAATAACCTTATAGTTATCTTTACTAGATCTCTTGAATGGTTGTCCATTAAAGGCCTCAAAATAAAATAAAAATGTAATTATTCTGGAAAGGAAGCTTATGACATCTGAAAGTAAAGACAGCTCAGTGTGAAACTGCATAAGATGTGGGGAAATAATGATAAGTTTGTTATAAGGCGAATTTCTTGATCGTTCAGCTTAAATTAATTTTTTTATTCTATGTATCAACCTTACAGTTTATTATCTTTTATCATATTTCTGAAAAAAAATACTTTAAATGATCAGGTATCATGAATTCTTTCATTCTTCCACAGCTTGCAAAGTCATATTTGCAGCCATCATCTGGAAATGTTGCGAGGATGATTTTCATGAAATCATATCCGTTATTTTATGATGATGTTCATTGTAAAATAATTCAGGATCTGATGACAATTTCGGTGCACGATTAGTCCATTTATGTCTCGAAATAAATTTAGCATAATATTTTCCCTTTAGAATTTCAATTGTTTCAGCTGTTTCCTCTTGAAGCTTTTCGCAAAAAATAGCATGACTATGTTTAATGCTGTTGCAGGTACCATGGATTTCTTCATCCTCAGTGACTATGTCTGTATCAGGAGGCAATATTATCATTTCAAGGTCACTATCATCAGATTCATCGTCTAATGATACTAATAGTCAAAAATTTCTTCAGTTGTTAAAAATTTCAGAGTCATTTTTATTACTGTTTTTGAAGGAATGGATATGAAATCAGCTCACACATCGAAGAGCAGTATTCTTTTCCCCTCAAAAAATAGCGTCAGCACGTGACCTAAAATCTCGACAAGTGAAACAGAACAAACGTATTACTCAAGCCACACTTCCAGGCTCTTGTTCCAAGAAGATCGTATGTTTTTGAGTTTTGCAATAGGTAAAAAATAGATATTCTAATCCATTTTCCAAACTTTAAACGACCTTCTAGTAGGGAATTGTACTGCCGTCCTGTTTATAGGACCTTTGTAAAACCAGTTTAAATATAGGTTTTCTTGCAGATTTTACTCAGCATTAATCTATAAGGCATTTCATGAATAAACTTGAAAAAAATTTGGGTATTTTTTCACACAATTATTTAAAAGAAAAATATAATTAATGTCAAATAAAATAGTAAAAATTAGCCAAAATAAAATATCTTTAAAAAATTTAAACTGAAAGAAATTGAGCTCAAAATGATAGTAAATAACACTTATCAATCTTAAAATATATTTTAGAAGCTGAATATTAATAAAGAAATTCGATCTTAGTTGTGAAAATTTGATTTCTATTCTGATTTGTCCTATATGTAGGGAGATGGTAAATTACGGGTTAATATGAAACAATTATTTATCAGGCATGTCCAAATCCACACAAATGAAGATACTTTACATATTATATTAATATAACCTATACTATGATTTGGATGTTTTTATGTTCGGCATTTAAATTATCTAATTTGGAAATAGAATTTAAAGAAAAATTCCCCTTATTTGCTTAATTTACATTCCGAAAATGGATATAAACAATAGGAAAATATGTTAAGAAAAAATAAACGTTTAGAGGAAAAGGAAATGGAATAATGCAAGTTTAATTTTGGATGCTACTTTATATTTCATCAGAATCACTTACATTAACGTTTCATTAAAAAGATTAAAAAAAGATATTGAAAGTTTTACAATGCATTATCTATATTTCATATCAAGCTGTTTATTAATAGATGTTTTAAATATTTATTTCTTCCTAAAATAAAAAGACTTTTTTAAAATTGGTAAATAGATCAATATTTCATTTCTGTCCACATAACTTTTTTACAACTATTTTTATTGTTTCCGAAAGTTATAATATTAAAATTGAAAAAGAAGAAACAAGTTTTCGTATTTCATAGCTAAAGTTAGAAATTTTTTTCAGGATTTCGACTGAAAGAAATACTAAAAATAATGTTTTCTCTTGAACTTACTTTAAAGGAAAACGTGTTTGACACAGTAAAGAAAACCAGTATATTTTTACTATATCCTTTATTGCAAAATAAAGTTATTTTTGAAAGTTGCACCAGTGGGATGTTTCCATTTCATAAGTTCTTTGCAAAGAATTTTTATACGATTCACATTTTTTTTAATTTAAAGTTCTTCAAATGAAAAGATTGAATTGACAGAAGACAGAATAATTAGCTGCCTGAATGCCAGATGGTTGTGAAACCTTACTCCTGGAAATTTATCCTTTAATATTAATTCTTCACTCTCTTTATCGCACCTCCCGTTTGATTCTAAAGATAATATCGGAAAATTAAAGTTTCTTAATGTATTTTAATAAAAAATATTAGTAATTTATTGATTTTAGTGTCTCTAAAAATGATGTTTAGAATCCCTCTAAAAAAACTTTATAATGTCCATCAATTTTTTCATGAATATGAATGATTCAGTGATCTCAAATTTAATCCAATATTCTCTAACATACCTTTATTCGAAATTCTCATATTCATCCTCCAGTTAGAATTTATTTTCATTTTTATGAGAATACCTGTTTCCTTCTGAAATGAGTGCTTAATGTAGTTAGTTTCAAAAGCACTGAATCATCATCTCAGAAATATTTTTAAACTTATTTTCTTTATTGAATGTTCTTTTCTTTCATATATATATACGTCTCTAATGTTACAGAAAGTAAGTCCCTTTTGAAATATTGTGATATTTTGAAGGTGATCTCTGCCTGTTCAGCGGGATAAGAAAAAGAAGATGTCATACAAAATATTTCTTACCTGGCTGAGCCTAGCTGTTACGTTACTGACACCTTGTCTTACATAATTTATGTCGTCAATAAGTGTCAGCGAGCCATAATACACATTATTTACTTCAAACCATTTTCTACAAAGTACGTAGCTGGAGGTCTTTAAAGCCTATGAGGATAGGAAGCATGGCTGCAAGACCTTTGGTTGAAAACTGTTCATAATTTAGGAATGCTCCTAGTTACAGAAGGACGCTGTCAGTTATTGAAGTCCAGCTGTGTCAAAGTACAGAGGCAAGTGGCGCAAGGATATTCACCATATATTAATACTGCTCAGAGTTGTTTTTTGTGCTTTCTGTGAAAGGCACTGCAAGGTTCTTGTGCAAAACACTAAAACTTGTTTATAACGATGTTGTAGGAACCTAGGAAAATATCGTTATAGACAGATTATCGTAAGAGACAGTTTAAGCAATTCCACATTCAATATTTATTTAAGTGCTAATTCTCTAATTTCATTGTGCTAATTGATTCATCTTAAAAATTCTCGCTGATATAAAATTTTATTTTAAAATCCTCAAATTTATTTTTAACATTTTTTAAGAATTTAAATTTAAAATTCAATTTAACAACTTCATCAATATTGTCAATTACGACACCTTTATATCGTTTCGTTTGCGTTTCAATACTTTTTCACTTCATCTGCAATATCTTTTTTTTCACAAAAATATCTTTCGATATCTTTCGTAGACTGAGAAATCCCTTTCTTTTTCAGCAGTATCAATTGGCTTTAGACATTGATGAATTTTCTAAATTATTTGTAGATATTCTTCAAATGCCAACGTTTTCCACCTCGCCAAAGTAAATTCAAGATTTCGAAACGTCAAAACGAACTTCCAGGAACAAGATATCAGTCCGAAATGCTAATTGCGAAAGAACTGCTCAACAGTGTCTACCAGACATAGGCAACAAACATCTGTGCACATTCCAATCGCTAGCCCCTATCCCCCAGATATTTCAGCTACTACAAGTTTCAATTTCTAATATCCGACCCAGAATGCCCGGTTATCTAACACTATCCGCTATTGGAAACCAGCTGGTTCACCCGTTTATATTAGTTATTATTTTTGGTTTTTATATTAATTATAGCATTCCGCGTCGCGGTCTCATCCGCGACAACTCAGGAAAGATTAATTAAAAAAAAGTGAAAATTTATTGTATTTCGCAGATAGTAAAATATATAAAGGCGTAGTTCAGAAATGCCAGCGATACAATTCTGTATTTTGAATCACAGCTAACGAAACTTAAAAACTGCGTCTGAAATAACTCTCACTCAATTCATCTATCACTCGTCGGTAGAATGATGAACGCTGAATATGGTCGCGAAAGCAGAACATACTGGACGCCCTTGTGTGAACCACTGGGTGCCACATTGGGTGGAAAAAGTGAGGTGGTAAAAAAATTATTGACATTTAAAAGTCCCGGGAGTGTAGGGGGTAGAGAATAAGATTTAAAAATTTAATTCAAAAATTAGTTAGTTCTCCCGAACGCAATTGCTTTTTTGCAATTCCTAGTTTCAGGTAGCTGAAATGAAATAAAAATTTAATCTTTCCCTAAAAATGTAGGGCTGCGACTGACCCTCCTCACCCTCCCTGGACTCACCGTCACTGGTGTGAACTACACTATATGCCCAAAAGTATCCGGACACTTGCAGATTTTCACATTTTTTAGAATTTCTCCAGAATGGTTTAACCGACTGCCTTTAAACTTCGAACATGTAAAGAATAGACAATAACTCACATTTTACATTGAAGATTCGGTCCTGAGGGCAATTAGGGGGCCGTTTACAAACTGATGAAGACAAAAAGGTTTTTGGTCTACCCCGATTCACAGAATAATGATAACAAGATGAAACTTTTAGAAATGGTAATGTTTAATGTGCATAATATTTCCAGGAATTTTTGTAAACTCAGCGCAAATATTTGGGAAGATATAAAGGTTTTCTTAAAAAATCTCAAATTTTCCCACCTGTTTTTTGCTTATAACATGCAGAGTGTTCTGTTATATTATGCGAAACTTACAGAAAAGATGACAATATGTTAGAGAAGCATTTGTGTAAAACTTTGGAAAAGAAATTTTGAATATTACAGGAATTATGAGCAATTTTAGTAAATAGTGTTTTACTGCGCATGCGCGAAACATAGTTTAATTTTTCTTTCACAACTTTAAAGCCAGATATATAGGGCAACTTATATAAAAAATTCAGTTCAATATCATTAGTATTCAGAAAGATATCGGCATTACAACGAGCAAAATTTTAGCTCCTGTCGAAGAGAAGCTAAAAGATGAGGGGTTGTACACAAATTGATATTTTTAAAACTTATATCTTTAAATAGTTATATTGAATTATATAGCGGTTAGAATTTGCTGCATACCCATGAACACTTATCAATTACGTGCATAACTTAAATTCCAGCTAATTAGGCACTATAAATAACAAAAATTTTATTACTTCAATTATATTATTTAAATGATTATTAACAAGTTACATATTACAATTTTACGGCCAAACGATATTTTTAAATATATTTATTTTATGGCGAAACGATTTTTTATCTAATTAATTTCTTTTCTTAAAATATTTTAATAATTCTACATATATATTTTTTTTATTTCTTTACGAATATTAGATGTGTTCATGGGTATTCAGCAAATTCTAACCACTATACAATTCAATATAACTATTTAAAGATATAAGTTTAAAAAATATCAATTTGTGTACAACCCCTCATCTTTTAGCTTCTCTTCGACAGGAGCTAAAATTTTGCTCGTTGTAATGCCGATATCTTTCTGAATACTAATGATATTGAACTGAATGTTTTTATATACGTTGCCCTATATATCTAGCTTTAAAGCTGTGAAAGAAAAATTACACTATGTTTCGCGCATGCTCAGTAAAACACTATTTACTAAAAATACTCATAATTCCTGTAATATTCAACAATTCTTTTCCAAAGTTTTACACAAATGCTTCTCTAACATATTGTAATCTTCTCTGTAAGTTTCGCATAATATAACAGAAAACTCTGCATGTTATAAGCAAAAAACAGGTGGGAAAATATGAGATTTTTAAAGAAAACCTTTATATCTTCCCAAATATTTGCGCTGAGTTTACAAAAATTCCTGTAAATATTATGCACATTAAACATTACCATTTCTAAAAGTTTCAACTTGTTAGCAGTATTCTGTGCAGCGGGGTGGACCAAAAGCTTTTTTATCTTCAACAGTTTGTAGACGGTCCCCTAATTGCCCTCAAGACCGAATCTTCAATGTAAAATGTGAGTTATTGTCTATTCTTTACATGTCCGAAGTTTAAATGCAGTCGGTTAAACCATTCTAGAGAAATTCTAAAAAATGTGAAAATCTGCAAGTGTCCGGATACTTTTGGGCATATAGTGTATGAATGGGCAGCATTTTCCCCTAGATCCTAACCCATCACAAAGCCTCCCACTCCTTCCAGTTCTATAAATAGATCTACGACCTTGAAGAACCGTGAACAAAGCCGTTGCTCCCCCCGGTTGTGCTTGGAAACATTTTTAAAAATTAATTAAAATTAACGCCGCATGGAAATAAAAATGATGTCATTGAAAGGCTATTTTTTAACTTTAAGATAATGTTAAAATAATTTTTGTGCGACAATATGCTCCCAAGTTATTGCGGAAAAACGTTAACATTTAAGGTAATTTTTAATTAATTAAAATTCTAATTAAAATTTCTAAAATTCCTTTCTTACTGAGCACCTATTACCCAAAAAGCAATCACCTGCCACATTTGAAATTTCTAGGCCTCATGGTCAGGGAGATTTCGTGATGAGTGATTGAGTCATGGTGTTTGGCTTATATATATACTAGCTGTTATGCCCGGCTTTGCTCGGGATTAATATACTTTCAAGTCTAATATTTTTGATGTTAAAAACTACTTTTGTATAGAAAATTACAATACTCAAAATTCTTTTATCTTCTGAAAGGTTTTATAATTAAAATGAGAATATCAATTGAACCAGAAGGATTTTATAAACCGCCAATAGCTAATTTTCTGCATAAGTTATTAATATTTGTTGAATAGATACTTCAATTTTTGTTGATAAATCTTGCAATATAAGAAAGATTTTAACGGATGTTTTGGGACAATTAATTACATAGTAAATTTTTAATTAAGAAAAAGCGTTGAAATAAATATGAATAAAAAATAATAAAATTAATCTTAATCCGGAATTCTTCTAATGTGAGATAGCAACATTCTTCTTAAGTATTCTTGTTCTTCACCAATAAAAAAGTGTTACAAATTGTAAATTTTATACAGAATTTAATTTTTGAAAAATTTTTTAAATGAGGGCAACGAATTGAACGGTAATGAAACCTGTGTCATGAAAAGATAATTTTTTAAACTTTATATATGTGTAAAAATAGTTTTTGTGACATAATGCATATTTTCGAAAAATGTCACGGAAAATGCCATATCCAATTACTGAAATTGTAATAAGATAAGAGCTTTTAAAAGTTAATGATGATCTCTCTCACGTCTTATATAAAATATATTTATAAAAATAAGCAACAATTTCAGAAATAAAGGTATATTAGTTCAAAGTCTAACCGTTGCCTAGGAACGGAGTAGCTATAAATTTGCTTTATTTCAAAATCGTCTGCAGGTAATCAATGATTTATTAAATTTTTTAAAATTAATAAAAATTGGAGAAAAAATTTAACAGATATAAAATTAGTATCATTGAAAAGGAAAAATTTTGAACTTTAAGATGGAATAAAAATATCTTTTGTGGAACAAATTGTGCCGAAGTTATTGCGGAAAAACGGTTACGGTTAATTTCTAATTAACTGACTGTTTAATTAACTTTTGTACTTCAAAAAGTTGACAGGTATCTTCCTCTTGTCTTAAATAATAAGTATGCAAAATTTGGTTCTGTGGTTTAGGAGGAGATGTGGAACATACAAACATACATACACACAATGACTTTTATTTATATTAACATAACAAATTTCTTGTATTCAATAGGATTGAGAATTTCTGCATAAATAATATCATCAATTTGGTTTGGTCTTAATGTGTTCGTTAGACAAATCAAAATATGCGAATGCAGAAGTCTACGTTTCTGCCATTCGATGAAGTATAACCAATACTTAAAAGGACCAGAAACTTGATCTTCTATAAACACATTCATGAATTTTATTAACTTTTTCCGAAAGATCCTTGCAACCAAATCGTGTCTATCAGTTTTTGATTGACCATTAATCACATTTAGTGCCATCTCTTTGCAATTTGTATGTGATGAATAGTGATGGCTTTCCTCCATGACGAAGGTAAGTGGTGGCATCTTGAGCATATTCATGCGTATTTCATGGACAACCAGTAAACGTTGAGGGTAAAATGACCAATTTCCCATGATTAGCTGGGTCACTATCATTTGTAATTGCATCTTTCAAATGAATATATTCATCAACACGCAGCTTCTTTTGATTCAGTCGGATGAATAATAATCGCTCTGCCTCAATTTTGGCATACATATCAACCAAATATTGATGTAAAAGTTGTCTGTAGTTCAACAAGCGGTTCTCTGTCGATCGCACAATTAAATGATAGGCGTAGAACGACATTGAAGAAGACATCTTGTTAATTTGATTTGATGTTCCTGGCTCAACTCCTTTGAAATTAATTGCGTATCCATCCTCACCACGTGGAAACATAAGTGGATACTGTAAGGTATGTAATGTGTGTCTCTCAACTGTTTTTCAACTCGTTGCTGGGCATTGTCAAGACAATGTCACGTTTCTCAAAGTCATTTCCGGCAATGATGATGGCAAAGACACGGTTGAGGCCTTCTATTGGTTTCTTATCTGCCTTAATAACGATCTGCAGGCCTTCGGTTGGGTTATCCTCTATCGCCATTTTAAATTTTTGAACTTAATGATTGTTTTCATGCAACATCTTTTGCAAGGATTCGATTAAACTTTTGGTGGTCCCAGGAATCAACTTACAGCGACTTTTCGCTTCAGCTTCTTCGCTTCCAAGGAATTATTTTTGGAGGAACTTTGCTTCTTCATTGGGAAGCGACATGAGCGACCTGGGCTTGAGGCATACTTGACCCGGAATTCGAAAAGTTGCCATAAATACTGTAGAGTACAACATGCGCAATGAGGTTCTAAAGAAAGTCATCTGAAAATTGCTATTGTATTTACGGATCCTGCTGAGAAACTCTTTCGATTTTGGATGATTCCCTTCCATCAAATTCTTCAATGGTTCTGGTAATTGAAGGAGTTCTAGTAAAGAAATCTTTCTATTGGAACAGCACAATCCTAATGCCTCGGCTTCAAACTTCAGAGCACCTCAAAATGTGCACTTCGACGATATACTACCTATGTCTATCTGTGGAAAATGGGATAGTCTAACTTAGGATCATAATGAAATGCTTCGTCCTTCAAATAAAGCCAGTTACTTGCCTTCAGAGAGCCTTACCTCACTCTTTCTAGCTGAAGTCTATTACGCCGAGCATCAAAAGTTCATCAAATCCTATTCGATTCTGGTTTCCAAATGCATTGCAATTAATCCTTTGCTCTCGCTGCTCATTGCTTTCAGTAGCTCTCGAATTTAAAGTTCGTAAAGTCGCTCTCGAATTTAAAGTTCGTAAAGTCGCTCTCGAATTTAAAGTTCGTAAAGTCGCTCTCGAATTTAAAGTTCGTAAAGTCGCTCTCGAATTTAAAGTATCTGACGTTTGGCGCTGGTTCCTAACTTCAGAAGACTCATTATTGCGTCTTGCAATAGCCCGTAATTGGTCGTCAGAAAGCAGCTCTTCAGTTGCTTCAGCAGTCATGTTATTTCGTCTTACAATTGTTCATAATATATCCTCAGAACGTCGCTGTTCAGTTTCTTTAGCAGTAATGTTATTTCGTCTTGCAATTATTCGTAATCTATGCTCATAACGCCGCTCTTCAGTTTCTTCAGTGGTCATGCTATTTCGTCTTGCATTTGCCTGCAATCGGTCGTCAGAATGTCGCAGTTGAGTTTCTTCAGCACTCATGTTATTTCGTCTTGCAATTATTCGTAATCTGTCCTCAGAACGTCGCCGTTCAGTTTCTTCAGCCGTTTCATTCGCTCGTCCATCAGCTCGATATATTCTGTCCAATTCACGGATATGCGATTTTTGCTCTTCAGCTTGCTTCTCCCGCGACTGCGTTTCACGCATTGTGGCGAGACATGAAAGAGTAAATACCTGCTTCTTTCTTTTAGGCATTTAAAAACAAAATATTATCAGAAGTTTAAAAAAAATCGCAAACTGATTAGGTATTTTCTTTAAAGTAAACAAGCAATTTTTCTTTATGAGTCTCGTTCTTTCGTTTCTCAGCTCGTTGAATGAAATGCAATTCACGTGTTTTTTATTTTTGTTCCTTAGCTTGCTTGTACCACGACTAATTTTAATGCATTTTGGTAAGACTTTCAGAATAAAATATCTTTGTCTTTCTTTGGGTATTTACAGGGTGTCCAACAAAGGACTCCCTGATTTTAAAATTAAATAACTCAGCAACGGAGATCGATAGAAGATTGAAACCGGTGGAATGCTTAGTCTGAGAGCAGTAAAAATCTCATACAGAAGTTTCAAAATTAGTCACAAATCTTGCCGACAGGTGGCGCTGTACGTTGCAATCGCTATTCAGAGTCCAAGAAGAAAGCTGTAAACTGTCCTATGCAAGCACAAAAAATGCACATTTTGAATCGATTGTGATGTGATTGCAACGATTGCTTGCAAATGACAGTTTACAGCTTTCTTCTCGGACTCTGAATAGCGATTGCAACGTACAGCGCCACCTGTCGGCAAGATTTGTGACTAATTTTGAAACTTCTGTATGAGATTTTTACTGCTCTCAGACTAAGCATTCCACCGGTTTCAATCTTCTATCGATCTCCGTTGCTGAGTTATTTAATTTTAAAATCAGGGAGTCCTTTGTTGGACACCCTGTATAAAGTAAATAATTTAAGAAATTTAAGAAAAATTACTAACTGGTAAGTATTTTCCTTCAATGACCTTACACACTAATTAGGATTAAAATTAAACGCGAAAAATCGCATTGTAATCAAACTAACGTCATTGAATTATTGCACGCGCATAGTAAAAGTTTGTATATGCTTAAAAATAAAAACGGCAGTAAGAACATTGATTTTAGTTAATGTTCAAATAAAAGCAATTCTTAATCTCGCAGCACGTGCATTTCTGCCTCTGTTAATGAAACACGTGAATGAATAATTTGAACAAACAGTAAATTGGTCTGAACTTAATATTATAAGAATAGAAAGTATTGTAAAATATCGCGTTAAAATATATTTTTAAACGTTAATAACAATCGGAGAAAATACTTTATCCCAATGGAATTAATATCATTAAAAAGCTAATTTTCTGCTCTTTAAGATGGCGTAACAATTATTTTCTCGCAATAAATATTTCAGAAGTTATTGGCAAAAACCGTCTAAGCATTAGGTTTAACAGCGGTTAATTTTCGTTATTTAATTAAATATCTTAAGAACTATTTAACTCTGAAAGTTTAAAATAGCACCGTTGACCTGGAAATGTGTTCTAGAATGTAGTGTGCAAATTTCATGTCGCTACGTTACACCGTTTAGGAGGAGTTCTTGTGACCGACAGACAGACGGACAGACAGACAGACAGATATATGTATTTTCTGCTTTATATTATAGATATAGATTTTGGATAATGGGGTGTCTTTCTGCAGGGAAAAGAAAGTGGTATTATACTATACCAGCTTTCTTAAGTAAATGAAAAAATATCATTGTAGACAGTTGCATCTAAAAAGTGATTATCGCTGTATCCTTCAAAACACATTGAGTAAATAGGATTTCCGCCGGGACCATAAGAAAAATCGCTATAGACAGGTTTATCGTTATAAAACCAGCAGCCTTATAAACACGTCTTATTCATTCCTTTCTTACTTATGTCTACCTACGAACATATCGGATGCAAATTTATATGGGTTCTTAGAAAAATACATTTATTTACTTAACAGACAATTCTCTGTCTCTCAACATTTAATAAGAGTTGAAAAGGTACCTCGCTTTTTGAGGTACCAGTTTTCAAAGATGAAATAAAAAGATTTCTTTATGGAAAGGTACCAAGCAGCTTTATATTAAAAAAATAATATTGCATCGACCAACGATTTCCAACATAAATAAAGGAGTATATATTCATTAGAGATAAATATTTCTTAATTAAACTAAAATTTAGATTAAAATTCTTCTAAATTTTTGAAGGGAAAATGTATTTTTAAACGAAGTATTTTCACTAATTTTTTAAAAAATATTTTAATTTCTATTTTAAATAAAATATATAGAAGAGGCGTCATTATGGATTTAAAATTCATATTACGCAAAAATAAAAAGAACTTACTTAGTTTGTAGAAGTAAAAATGACATCTAGAATATTTTTCTTTCTTTATATAATCCTTCACTGCTCGGAGATAAAGCTCTTTAGCTTCTTTATGTTTCAATTTGAGTTTAAATTAATTAAAAACCTATTCTAAGTCTCTATTGTTTCTATATTTGACATACAATTTTTTGGTAATTTTACAACAAACTATCTTAAAATTTATACGACAATGATATTTATCTCTACTCTACCAGCTGCTGTTAATTTCAACATAAACAGTAGAAAATTGTATGAAAGTCAGTTAAAATTTATGAGTAGAGAAAATAAAGTTTTGTAGACAATAGATGCAGAAAGAGAAGACAGAATGTATATTCCCTTTTAGGAATCAAAATGAAATAGGTTCAATTCCTTTCTAATAAGGTCTAATTTATTCTAAATTTTTGTTAGGAGTCGAAGATTGTTGCCCATTGATGCAATGAGAGAGAGCAGCTCTCTTTGACCACCCAACCAATCACTGTCGAGAGGATGTATCTACCACATGAAAAGGGAGGGGGAGAGAAATTTGAAAAATAAACTTAATAAAAAGATTTTGTAAAATTTTAAAGACTAATAAAAGACTTTTAATCGTGTACAAGAAAGTATTTTTTTAAATTCTACTTTTTATTGTTTAATTTATGATTCGTTATCATAAATATCTAAAAAATAAGTTTACTTGAATTAACTAATAATTGGCGACACTGGTACGGAATCGAAATTTCGCTCATTTAATCGATTCAATGACAATTATGATATGAAAATATAAAAAGTGTGAATTGTCATCGAAAACACTCAACTGTACAAATTTCTAATTTCGAGCACATCAAGGAGTGAATGCTAAATAAATTTTCTGATTTTATTTTTATATATACGAAAAAAGTCAAGTTAAATATAAGTATTTAATAAGAAAAAGATTCAAAAATTGCAAAATAAAACGGAGGATAGCATGTGATAACGTAAAAAAAAACACTAAATACAAAAAACACTCAAGATACACTTTCATTCAGTTTTAATATTTCTTAGCATGTAATTTTTTTCTGATTTAAATAAAGTTAATTCTTAATCATTGTTTAAAGAACCTTAAGAAAGTATTTATATTCATAAAATAACAAGAAGTATTTTTTTTCTATTATTGGTTATGAAAAGTTTAAGAAATATTTGCCGTTTTTGTTTTATTTTCTTACCGATGTTCAAATTCAGCAACTTATTATTTCTCCTGCATATTATTGCCATTTGCTATTAGCCTTTCAACTCGTTACATCTTTTTAGCATAAAGAACCACAATAAAAATTTAACCTAAAACTTCTTACATTGATCATTATAAAGAAGTTTATGGAATTTCTGATAACTTTTGTTTCCCTTCCATGCTCGAAGATTAAGTAATGTAAAAGTATACGTACGATATCTCACCTCAGAATTGAACGCACTTGAGAATTCATGACGGATGACAAAATGGCAACTGCTTCACACATGAATTCAAAAGAGAAAGGAATGAGTTTAAAGCACCGTATTAAGTCTAGTGAACTATTTTGATAAGTTCAGTATTGCATAGCATCTTTGCATGTTACCAAGTGTGAAATGGAAAAAAAATGCTAAAAAGTAAGAAAATTGTGTCCTTAAATAATTTAGAACGAAAATTTATTAGAATAGCTTAACCGTTGTTCATTTAAAATGTTGATTGACAAACAAAATATTCATTCTAAGATTGATTATTTTTGTTGGAGCAGTTGGCATCTATTCGAGATATTTAATTAAGGATGACATTTATCTAAATTGTAATTGAAATATTGAATGAAAAAATGGGAATGAATTGATACAAAAATAAGCATTTTAAATTTTTTCAATTGTTTATACTCTGTTATGTTTCCGTATATATATATATACAATAATAAACAAATAAGGAAATAAATACACCGACAAACTATTTTTTAGCATTATTCTAGAGTTTGTGTTTAAAAAACACCGATAATATGTATACGCTCCATCTAGATTTCCCTGCTGATTACGCGTCCCGGGCGTTAGCGTTATGTTCTGTTTTGATATTTTGGTTTTTCTTTTCTGAAATAGTTTTAATGTTTTCTTTTGTTAATATTTCTCACTTTCTGTTGTACTGCTGCATTGACGCATTCACCGTGTTAGTGAAGTTTTTTCATATTTAAAACTTTTTTTAGAATTTATTTTAACCATAAAGTACCTTTCTCCTAATGTTTACATCATTTGAAATAGTATTTCTTCGACTAAAGTATTATTTTCTTGTTTGGTTATTGCTCTTTTTGTATAGATGTTTAACGGGAAACAAACACGTTTTTAGCATTATTGCTAGAGTTTGTGTTTAGTAAACACCTACAATATGTGTACGCTCGTTCGGGATTTACCTGTTGATGACGCGTCCCGGACGTTAGCATTATGTTCCGTTTTGCTATTTTGAGTTTTCTTTTCTGAAATGGTTCTAATGTTTTCTTTTGTTAATATATATATCAAAAACATTCAAAACATAGGCGGAAGAACACGAAGAAAAACAGAAGCGAGGAGTGCGAAATGAACCTTCTTACTAACACGTTATTCTTTATTTTTTTATCAGTTCTAGTGTTTGTCATGCTTTTCCTTTTTGATATTTACAAATTCGTTCTGAGACTCTACTCTTTGATTCTTGATATGATCTAGCATTTCGGGTGGAATTCCGTGTCTACGACTGTGACGGCCCTAAGTTGCGCATTTATTATTGTTTTGTCTTGATTTTTGGTTTCGCTTATGAGAATCAAATCCAAAGATTGCCCAGATAAGAAAGGATACTAGTATAAGTCTAGTTGAGTTTGATTTGTTGATTTCTTTGATTGCTAGATGAATGTCCAGGTAATTTGAAGCTGCACAAGAAGACTTTGGGAAGATGTAACAAATCTGATAATTTGTCTGATGAAGAAGAGTACGCCTGATCCTAACCATCAATCTTAATTTTTCCTCCCCTAACTAAATTAGTTGAGGTGCTTGATCCAAAACAACACACGCAATTTGCAGCAGGCCCATGCCACAGGATGACCTTGCTGCATGGTCTCTACTGGAATAAAGTCTGCTACTGTTATTCCTCGATCCAAAGATCTTGCTACACGAATATCATCTAACCGGATAATTTTCTTGTGGGTGGGGTTGATTTTAAAACTCCAGAAATTTGCTTATTGTACTTGATTTTTCAAGAAATATTTAAAAAGATAGTTACTTATGAGAAAATGCAATTTTTTTCAAAATATGATCACAGACTATCAAAAAGATATAATATTTCATGCACACTTGATGTTACTTTATTAAAGATATTTATGTAAATTTTTTCATATAACTTCATTTATTTATGAATTTACTTTAAAAAAACCTTAAATATTACGGAAGAATTAGTGTTGCCTTACATTTCTTTTTCGTTCCGCTGCAGTGTATTCCTTAACTGAAATGTTATAGAATTTTTTCCTGAAGACAAATTTAAGAAAGGTAATATTATAAATTTGAGCTGTAAAATTAATTTGTAACAACTGACATTTCTGGAAAATTACATTTTATGTTGATGGTGTTCATAGTTCAGATTTCATCGAAGTAATTGAGGTTTTTATGGCTGAAAAAGAGTAAAAGTAGAAAAAAAAATCCTGAGACATGCTTGCCTTAAAGAGTAATAAATAAATCTTCCTTTTTTCAAAGGGAATTTTAATCCATCGTATTTCTTAGATGTTTAACTATTGACGAAAACATATATGAGTTATTTAAAAAGTCTAAAATGTATGTGGATTTCAGTTATTATTTTTTCTCAGCCATAAAATTAACTCATTTCGGCATTAAAAATATTATTTCTTTAAAATTAAAATATTCTGAAAATCTCTCTAACCTCCCCCTGAAAACAATGTCAATAATTTTTATTTAAAATTTCACATCGCTTACATTAAAAATTGACACTTTTGAAGCTTTTATTCGGAATCCATATAAAAGAACAATACACTTTGAAGAACACACATATTTTTTCTACGTCTAGAAGAAAGCGAAAGCCTTTAAGGATATAATGCACAGAAGAAAAATCACAATTTGATCAAATAAATGCTTACGTACCACAAAAGAATCAATATCAAGTTGGAAGGATCCACAAAGAATCGCTAACAGCAGGAAAAATAACGTCATTTCGTACGGTCGGTTATTTTCCAGGGCCATTGCGCGAAAGCTAAAAGCAACTCTTGTAAATGGCTGACGCCAATTGCCTAAGAGGGTTTTGTCTAAGTGAATTATTCTATTAAGCTATCGAGGTATGCCATTTCAACGAGAACAAGTTAAGCTTTTAATTGGATTCCAACTTAATAAGAAAGATATCGGCTCTTTGTCCAAGCTAATAGAAGATTGGTAAATTGAAATTTCACGGTAAATCATTTGAAGTATGATCATTTCAGCTGAAATGCCAGAATGCAGTTAAATTGACTGTTATAATCCATTAATGAATTCATTAGCTTACTCTCTTCATGAATTACTGAGGCATATTTTAACTAGTAATAGAATAAATTTGTTATAACTGTGTAGAATTTTATTCGAATATGGCTATAAAATATATTTAATAAAATGGATGAAAGTTGGTTGGTTGTGAGTTTCTGGCGCAGGAACCATTTTGGCTACACTGCGCCACTAAAATGGATGAAATACTTATAATATTTGTGGCAGATTTATTTCCATTTTTTATCAATCCCGTTTTGTTTCTTAACTCAAGGTGAATGAGTATATTTATAGGCCAAAGAACTTTACATTTTAAAATCTGTTTAGAAATACGCAAACAAAGAAAACAAATTTTGTGAACTACATTAATATGAAAAATCATGATTAATTCTGAAATAATGATTTAAAATATGAAAATAATTTTAAGATGCTGGTTAAAAATTCATCTCATTAACCATGTTAATTTTAAAAAATAAAACTTTTCGTCCGAAAAATTCTACTGAAACCGCAATTTAATGCTATTTGATGCTAATTAAAATTTTATGTCACAGAATGTATGTTTCGTTTAATCATATCCGCTCACTCATAAAAACAAATTAATTTGTTATGAAGATTATTTATGTTGTTCTGAGAGGATCTGTTTTGATGGTAGCTATGATTAAAAGAGCAAATGAAATGGGCAACTAAATTAAAAAAATATTATATCCTGTATTTGTAAAATTCTAAAGTCAAGCATCGTCAAAAACTGATTCCAAATAAGAAATAAAAAAAATCCGAAATTGGAGTTATTACATGTTAGAGGTATAAGAATTAATTAATTAATGATTATAAATCAGCTCTTTCTGTTGGTTTGCCACGTCTAGTAGACACAAACTCAAAATAAGATGATTAGAACATTTCTTTTCACAAATCCCGTCCATAAGGATAAATAAGCTTTCTGTTCATTTATAAACGCATTAACACATTACATAAAAATATTTTCCGGATTGTCGTACAGAAGAATTAAAATGCAATATAGGATGAGCAAATCGTACTTATTCGTAGTTTGGACAGAATAAAACATTTTTCTGCCATACACAATGGTCTCAAAGTGCATGTGTTTGAAACACTTATGCATTCATTGTTTCAGAGAGAAAGGAAGCAAAAGTGAAATGCAACAGCAGGGAATTGCGTTTTTATTAGTAGCAAGCCTCGCAGTTGGAAAAGTTGATGTAAACTGTATTTTAAAATTTCGGAGTTACATATACATTTTGTATAATAGAGTGCATTAATTTCATTTTATAATTAAAAACAATATGGTAATATACATAGGCCAAGATAGTTTCATGAATAATAATCAAACTAAAAGCATATTTAGTTGTGTTTGAATGAAATGATCTGCTGTTAAAATAAGGCTTTCTTGAATTCTTCATCTCTGATAATAATATGATTTCAATTAATTCAGCATGAATATGTCAACTGTTTCATCAATCACTTCACTTTCAATCATGTTCATCGTTAAATTAATGATTGCGGTAAAACTATTTTTTGCACAGGGATTAATGGGAGTATTTTATTGCATTATTTATGGAAATTTAATTCGTCATGGTATAATAGAGACAGTGTACTTACTAGAATACTTTACCAGTGCAAATGTGCAGCATTAACACATCATCTAACTTATTATCTGATGTAACACAATTTTAAATAACTTAATTTTATTTCTGTTTCCAAAAATACTCTTGTACCAATTCATAAGAATAAAGAAAGAAAAGATATATTGTTTTAAAAGTTAGATATTGAGTAAAAATAAAATTGTAAAAGTTTATATTTGCGATAATGCAACCCCTAAATACCCTGCAAGCATTTCATAAAACATATTCTATACCTGCATTTCCATTGCCATTCAAATGTAGTATAACTAGCCATTTTATGATGCAGTAAGGCTCTTTAATCAAGAAATACATGTAACAGCATATTAAAGACAAGGCATCGATAATCTTTTTTTATCCCTCTATTTTTACTAGCAAAGAGTATGAAATTCACTATGACAAACACAGTAATATTATAACCTTTTCTATGTGAAAAGGAATGTCATGTTCCTTGGCTAAAATATCCGAATGCATTCAAGTGCCTGCTTAATAGCTAACTTTTCAAGCATGAATAAGCAATTTTTTCCATTCAATTTGCTTTTTTTGCATGTCAGTCTTAAGGAGCAGCAAATTGTACCGATTTATGATACTCATTAAGGTTCAAATGGATGATCCTTCGTCCTTTTGAATTCCGGTGCTTAATTTTATCAGCTTTTTTCTTCCTTTTCTTTCAAATTGAAATATTGCAGTTTGGGGTTATTCTTCTAAAATGAGTTACATGAGCATTTGTTCTTCCAAAGCAGAAAAGCGACTGTTACATCTTAAATCTCAGCATTTGCAGTATTTATTTCTTATTCATTCATTCTCAATATTGATTTTTTTTGACTGGCTTCCACGATGCTCAGATTAAAAACTGCTTCTTTAAAAGAAAGCTTCAACCCTACATTCATCTTAAAGTATGCATCTGCACAAGGTAATTTTTAGCAATATTATAAGTTCACTTCCTTGTGAAATGACTTTGGAAATTTACAAAACTTGGAAAATAATGGAATGAGAAGTAAAAATTAGCTGAGAAGATGAACTATGAAAAAAACCAAGATTTAAGATTTAAAAAATCATCACGATTCTCATGACTTTTAAGTAATTTTATAGGATGCCTTTTGTAATTTCTAATTATATAAGGGATAATATTTCAAGAAAACCATATATCAATGATTTAGTGTTATATAATAAAAATTTATTTAATTAGCTTAATATTAATTAGATTTTATTTTTTGTTCTTCAAAACCAATTTTGAAAAATATAGCAAGAGATAAGTGTTATCCTAATAACAGTAGAAAAATCAGCAAATATTAAACTCCCCTTTCTTAATTTGTTGTTTGCGACTGAAGAATGAATTAAAACACACATGGAAGCAAGACAAAGCACATAATAAAATAAGCTGGTATTTTAAGCGCCTAAAATAGTTTTGAAATTAACGGACATTTCAAGCTTTTCTTTTTCGGTAATTATCGAAAAGTTGCTACTGTGTAAAAAGGCGAACAAAAAAAAAGGAATAAAGCAAATCCTTTCAAAACTTTTTCTAAACATTTAGAAAGCTGTAAAATAAAGAAAACATAATCTATTCTAAAAAAATCAGAAAAATTTATGTTTCAAACAAAAGATAAAACTAGCGGTAAAGTAGCAAAACAAAGATGAAAATAGCGCTACACGCAATATGTAATTTACATTAAAATGATGTCATGGATTTGAAATAAATTAAATTAAAGTTCTTCTTGATATAACTAACAATGTAAGGACTTTTCATGAAAAATGCGTTGAAAGGAATTTTCTTCTTTCATGTGCGCCTTTCTGAAACTTTAAGTAAGGACAGAAAAAATACAATAGTTTGGTTAGGAAGAATTTAACTTTAAAAATGAAAATAGCCTTAATAATCAAGGTTTATAATGTGTCCTTTTCAAGATATTTTTAATTAAAATGTATATGAAGTGCTGAAAAGTTTCTAAAAGGACATAATATATTGGCGTTTAGGACTATTTGATTTAATATTACATATTCAATTTTAAAAAATCATTTTTCATTGTTTTAACTCTTAGAAATTTCTTCTTCCTTTAATTTTGCAGACGGTTTTTAAAACAATCTAGTGAGCCCTTTATTATGCATTAATAACCACGTTCTACTGGCAATCTTAAGAATGTAAATGAGTTATTTTACGCATCTCTAAAACTAACAAGAAGCGAAAAATGTATTAAGTAAGAATGATATTTAAACTTTTTTCGTATCAAATGGATTTTTTTAAAAAAAATGAGTAGTGCAGAAATTTTACTTTTCGTTTATTTATTCAAATATATATGACTTTAAGATTAGATAGAAGTTTTTACTTAGAAATTGCCATTCTACACGATAAAACAACCGCGTTTGCCTATTAGCAGATCTTCAGGATCGGGATAGAGCAAGGGTTTAGTAACACTGTTAGTCCGAAGCATGATTCAAATAGAACTACTGTAATCTCTCCAACATTTGTAATGGTTAGTACAGCTTATCCAAATATGGCTCTTGTGCCATTAAAAATTAAACAACCAACCAACCCACATATGTAAAGGAGGCAGCTATCAGATTCTCGCCTTAGAAGCGTGATGTCGGCTCAGATAACGTATTCGCAGTCCGATATGTTTTAAAGTTTCGAGGTGCATCTAATTAACATCCATATGTAGCTTCCAGAATGTTAATTATGAAAACAAATCAAATACAGTCGTATCATTACGAAATCTGGAACATTAAGTAATATGAATATTAATCATAATATTTGTATGAAGATTTCAAATTAAAAACACTTTCGGAACATTTGCCGGAAAAGAATCAAATTTCGAATAGTGATTTACCCAAGAAGAAATTTTCAGATTAGTTTATTTTAACTTAATTATTTTAAGATAATACGACGCTTATCAATATTAAGAGACAAGTTTGAAAGAATTACAAATAATTGACAAACAATTTAATTGGATAAGACTTCTTGACTCTAATTTTTAGTAGAACGATGTAAAATGTGAAATGAAACTTCTTTCCATTTACGAAAATGATACTCATCCGAAAAAATGAGTGGACAAGATCAAGTGCAGAAAATGGAAAGAATAGACACATAAAAGTTTTACTTAAATGAATCCCTTGACAGAATAACATGTCATATCCGCACAAAATGCTGGCAAACTGACTGAGGACTTTTTTGTTGTAATATGTTTTAAAAACATATATCTATTTTGAAATAATCTCTTTAAACACTGCACTTCTGATGTAAACACATTATCAATTCCAAATCTGAAGACACAACAAATTTGACTTTGAGAAGCTAGGGTCAGGGCATAAAGGCGTTGAACAAGCCAAGGAAAGGGCTGGCATGTGATTCCCTAAAGGCTAACGTGCAAACGCAATCAATCAATGCCACAGGGGAGGTCCCAGATATGTCGTCGTTTGCTACTTATTTCAGAATGTCAGTTATTCAGAACTTCCGACGAATATATTATACATGACATGATAGTAGTGGCATTGTTTTTTGTAGTTATTTGAGACCTGCATTAACGTGACTGAATTGATCTTTCTCAGGAAAATCACAGTTCATTAGATAATTAAATTATTGTCATTGAATCAGTTGTTTAATATAATGTTACTATTTAAATTTAGTTTCATTCAGATTAAAATTTTTGAATTTGTTAAAAATAATTTATTACTATTTTTAACTAAATTTTCTTCTAAAAATAGCATAAAATTGCTAATGGCAAATGATTATCTCATACTTAACTAGATTCAGAGTTTCATATATTGGCAAATAATTTCTTAGCAGGCTAAGGGTTATATTCGACCTCAGGTATGGTAAAAATTTACCTTAGCTTCATGAGAAGTAATTAAACGACTTATAGTTCAGAAATATACTCACTTAATCACATAGAATATTCAATAAATACACTGAATATCAGAAAATGTTTGTGTTTTCAAAGCTAAAAGAATGCTAATTCCGTCACCCTTTTTAAAAAATCTTAATCGGACCAGTTCAATCGCAGAAAAAGAAAGATTGTAATGAGAAGAAGGAAAGTTGTTGTTCTTGCTTAATGGGGTTTATTGGCTCAATAGCTAAACAAGATTTTACTGCGTCAGATCTATGGTAGAAAAGATGGGAATGTCAATGCACAATTGATGTTAGAAGACTGATGCATAAATCGTTATTATTACGTTCCGAATAATATTTCTTAAAGATATGAATTTCCTAAAGAAAATCTGTTTTGCGAACCCAATTTAAACAGTTTTTTAATTATTAGGTTAATAAGCAAGATACTTTATAAATGAGTTCATATAAGGACATATTTGGTTATTATCTCAATCACCAAACTCGAATTTACTGTATCAGATCTATGGTAAAAAAAGAAGGGAATGTCAGTGCAAAATTGATGTTAGAAGACTGATGCATAAATCATTATTATTACGTTTCGAATAATATTTCGGAGAGATATGAATTTTCTAAAGAAAATCTCTTTTGAGAACCCAATTTAAACAGTTTTTTTTATTATTAGGTTAATTACGCGAGTCACTTTATAAATCAGTTCATCTAAGGACTATCTATGCAATCATACGTTTTAGAAGGAAGGAGAATGGGATGCAATAATATAAAATGCAATACTAAAGTAGAACAGCTAATTAATAGTGTTTTAATTAATTTACTAGTATTATTTCATTTAAATCTCTTTGATAAAACTCTTAGGGTTAAATTATTAAGCTTATGGCTGAGTAAATGCTCAAAACATCCTTTTAAAATGGAAACAATGGTGGGGAAATAGGAAGGTTGCATTTCCAATATTTCAGCCATAGGACAATTGTAAACTGTATCTGAGGGGTGTAGATTAGCTTGTTTTTATCTGCCCTGATTTATAATACACCAAGCCATCACAAACGGTTTGAAATAATAGGACAAAGACAAAAATAATCTATACGATAATTACAGAACACACATATTAATTCCGCAAGAAGAGTGAGATCCTAATGGCTGGCTAGTGCAGTATTTATATGAACACATAAACAAAAGAGAATTTTGTTATCAAAAAATCCCTATTTCACTTAATGTAAAATATAATACCCATAGTGAATTAAATCTAATAATACGCTGGTTTAAATGAATCATTTAGAGAAAGATAACGAATTTCTTAATGCGATAAAGCAAACTTATGTAAAGAAAAAAATCCCTTTAGGCAAACTGCAAGGCAAAGGTAGATTCATTTACGTTAATGTTACAAAAGTAATGAAATATTACATAATGATCAATACAGAGACAGCCAATGACTTTATTGTTTCCACACATTGCAATATTTATGTTGTGATTCTCTGTGTGTGTGATTTCATGACATTTAATTTTTTACTATATCAAGGTTTTATCATTCTACTCAAAAGGCTGTGCTAGATTTATTGGTCAGTACATTGCTGCAATTTTTTCAATACCCCAACACATAATCATTGAACAGGTAGGAGTCATAAAGAAATAAAAATCCTAGCTTTCAAATATCCCCTAGATAACATTAAACCAGCCTATCAGAAACAGCAACAGGAAATTGACACTTGACACGAATCAAGAAAGACTCTAGTTTTAAAAATTAATTTATTTAATCTAGGTTAACATATAATTGTGCGAACATTACTTTCTCATATGCTAAAATCACATGATATTGCACATTTAAACACTACGAGAATGGCCTCATTTAGAGAATTCCCTTGTTACAGAGATAATAGTCACTAAATTCTTAACACATAAGAGAATAAAAATTATTAAACATTGCGAGTGGCAAATTAAATATTGTGTTTAAAGCTTAGGATACAAATGCAGCCATTTTGAACAGTAAATTTAAATCTCCATCGACAGTTAAAAGCAAATAGGTAGAAAATACCAAAACGATTTTAAAGTTGATGAGATATTTTTCAATATCTATAAGGAAAGAGGGATCTCTTATTTAAATGCCTATCTTTTTTGGCTATATTATATTAAATTTATTCAACAAATCTTGGTGCCGCAATGTTTAATTAAATATAAAATTAAAGTAATTTGTCAAATGAACTATTAAAATTTACTGTTTGATTAATTAAAATTAACTATTTTATTAATTGAAATTAAATATTTAATTAATTGTATCGAAATCTTGACTAAAATCTTCTTTATGGCTCATAGTATTTTTCCACAATAGTTTCAATTTATCTTAAAATAAATAAAAGTCATTGTGGCTATGTATGTATATTCGACATCTCTTTCTAAACTACTGGACTGATTTCAGCCAACTTTTGCACTCTTTTTATTTAAGACAAGACAAATGTTACTCTCAACTTTTCAAAGGCCAAAAGTTAGTTAAAATTTCAGTTAAGTAAAATTTAAGCAAGGCGTTTTTCCGCTATATCATTGGAAAATATTTTCTCACGAAACTATTTTACACCATATTGAATTTTTAAAAATTAGTTCTTCAGGGTCAAAAATTTCATTTCCATACAATTTGTTTCTCTCATGTTAATATTTTTATCAAAATTAATTTGATCAGAATCCATAACAATATTCTTTATTGTTGACGAACAAGAATAATACAAAGAACTGTTGTCAGAATACATTAACAGAATTCTGGACGAAAGCTAAAACAAAATTTTAAAAGTAGGCGATTAACAATTTATTTCAGGAACAACTATTGATTTGATTAATTTTTATGCTTTAAATTAATGAATAATTAACTGTTTAATTTTATTTTTTCAAAATATTCTTTAAAATCTTTCCTTTACTTTAGCAAATGTTAATAAAATTTGAAATAACTTATAACAAATAATAATTTATGGAGAAAATTAGCTATCTTCTGTTTTTAAAAATTGGCTGGTTCAATTGATGTTCTCATTTTAATTGAAAACGTTTCAGATCAGAAAAGGAATTTGCGTATTATAATTTTTATGCAGTAGCAGTTTTTACATTAAAAAAATTAGGCATGAAAGCATTTTAAACCGCAGCAAAGCCGGTTATATCAGCCTGTTTATGTTTAAAAAGTGGAAGTGAATGTGGCTGATGGGAGCTTGTGAATAATGTGTCACATGCATAGTTTAAAACGCACACTAAGTTGGACGGGTAGGGAGGGGGGTGGAGTAAAAATCAATTTTCAGCTCATAACTTCTAAGTAATTCTTTAAGTAAAAAATAACTTTCAGAATAAAAGAAGTTTGTTATGATAAGGTGATAATTTCCTAATAAAAATTTTCTTTCTATCTTTAATCGTAACGGAGCTATGGGGAAAAGTCAAATTGCGGGAGGGGAATTGAATATCACTTTTCAGTTCAGAACTTCTAAGTAATTCTTGCAGTAAAAATGTGTTAATATAAAAGACGTTTGTTATGATAAGGTGATAATTTCCTAATAAAAATTTTCTTTATATCTTCAATCATAACGGAGGTATGGGGAAAAGATAAATTGAGGGGGGAATTGAACATCGCTTTTCAGCTCATAACTTCTAAGAAATTCTAGCTGTCAAAAAAATATGATTAGATGAAGAGTCGCCTAATTGAAATTTTCTTCCTGTCTCCAATCATAACGGAATAATCGGGAAATGATAAATTTCGGTGGGGTATTGAATATCGCTTTGCAGTTCATAACTTCTAAGCAATTCAAACTGTAGGAAAACTTTCTATATAAAGGTTGTTCGTTATCATAAGGTGATAATTCGCCTGATTGAATTTACTTTTCTATCTTTAATCGTATCAGACCTGTGAGGAAATGATAAGTTCGGGAGGGGATTGAAAATGGCTTTTTAGCACATCATTTCTAAGCAATTGTAGCTATAAAAAAGTTTCAGCTGTAAAAAAACAAAACAAAAGTTGTTTGTTATGGTGAGGCAATAATTCGACTAGTTTGAATTTTCTTTCTATCTTCAATAGTAAGAGAATTATGGGGAAATGAAATTTTCAACTCCCCACCATTTCCACCGTCTTTGAGCTGGATAGCCCATCAACGATTTCCGCCGAGATTTTCACCGTTCTTTCGAAATTTACCTCGCCGTTTAAAATCGAATCAAAATTACTCTAGTTATCGTGTTCACAAGATAACATGGGCAAAGCGTTACACATATACCTCTCTACTAATAATATTAAGGAAAATAACATTTCGCCCTCTATTTTCAGAAAAATTATAGCCCCAAGATCAAAAGCGGGTGGAAGAGACTGCAAATGAGGAGAGCTTTCCAACAAGGGGTGATATGCATAGGTTGAAAGATATTTTAAATTAGGGGGCGAGGAGGGGAAGGGAGGAAAAATAACTCTTCAGCTCATAACTTCCAAGCAATTGCAGTTATCGAAAACGTTTAAATTCAAACATTGTTCTTTATCATAAGGTGATAATTTGCCTAATTTGAATTTTCTTTCTATTTTCAATTGTAAAGGAATTATGGGAAAATGAATGGCCCGGAGATATAAGGAAAAGAACATTTCGCACTTTTTTCCATAAGGATTATATCTACAGGAATGAAATAGGGTGAAATAAACTGCAAATGACGAGAGCGTTCCAACAAGTGTTAACTTGCATATGTTGAAAGGCACTTTAAGTTAAGGGGGAGGGATGGGGAAGATAAGGAAAATCACTTTTCGGTTCATAACTTCTAAGCAATTGCAACTATCGAAAAAGTTTAAATGCAAAAATTGTTCGTTATGAAAAGACAATAATTCGCTTAATTTAAACTTTCTTTCTATATTCAATTTTAAAGGATTTATGGGGAAATGAAAATTTCCATCCCTCCATTTCCACCCCCTTTGAGCTGGATAGCCCATGTACGAACTAGACCGAGATAATTCACTATACTTACACAACATCCCACGCTGGTTAAAATTAAATCCAAATTACTTCAGTTATGGTGTTCACAAGATAATATGGGAAAAGCGTTTTATATATATATAACAGCATTACTGTAATCTTCTGGATAAGGAACTTCAAAATTCAGCTACGTACAAAAAGTCCAACTTTAATATGAGTACATTAACCAAAAAATTCTTGCTTTCTATAATTTATACAAAATTAGGAAATATAACTTATGCTTTCCTTATATTAATATTAATCCAAAATTCCACAAAAATCCTATTTCTTATCGTTTTATCACTTGTGGAACTTCTTCATACATGAAGCAAGCTAGATTCATTTTCTTTAATCTGTTAAAAAAATTACTGAATGCCATCTGTTCAGAAAGTTTCACTTGGATTATTATCAATAATAAACCGGTTTTTGATTTAATTCACAATAATAAAGACAGTATTTCTACTATTGAGACTTTTGACTTCAAAGATCTTTTAACAAGCATTCCTTTAGCCACTCTTCGAGATGTGCTTAACTCTTACTTTTTTATTACAAAAATATTCTCAATATTTCTTTTGATTATTGGGATAAATTATGTAATTTTTGCTTATTTCATGATTTTATTTACAATAAGGGAAGTATTTTTCTCCAATCTCATGGCATTCCTCAATGATCTTCTTTTTCTTCTATTACAGCTAAACTTTCCCTTCATTATTTTCAAAATAATTATTTACTTCTTCAACCTCAGGCTCCCAGATATGTCGATGATCTTATTGTTTTTAATCATGGAACATTTAATAGTACGTGGCAAAATATTTATCCTTCAGTCTTGCTTCTTGAACAAACAAACAGTAATCAGTTTGAAGCGGATTTTTTAGATCTGGATATTAAACATGTTGTTAATAACTTTTGTATCGATATATATGACAAAAGAAAGGATTTTAATTTTAGTGTCAACCGACTTTCTTATTCGTCTTCTAATATTTCTATTAAGATTTATAGAAACACAATTCTCACTCCATTTCCTCGTATTAAATCTATTTGTACAAATGAAAATTCAAAATCGAGACAATCAAAGCTTTTGTTTGATCAACTTTTCAAAAATAGCATTCCAGAAAACTTTGTGGTACAATATCTCAAGCAGTGAATTAGGGGCTATCGGCAAGGACTTTTTCTCCTTTTCTTCCTCTGTTTGGAAACAGCAATAACTGGTTTGGCGAGATTTCCTCGTGCTTCTGACAGTCCTGTTTGCTTATTCCTGGCAGTGGTAAGCCCTTTTCTCTTTTATTGTTTTCTGAATACTACTGTATTATTTTTATTCTAGATCTTTTGCATTCGGATTTTTTGCTTTGGATTTCTTTTAATCATCTTCATTGTATTTATCTTTTATTCCAGAATTTTACAAATTTTTAATTGTCTTGCGCTTTTTGAGGCGATAGCGACATTTTTTTACGGTTTTCGTA
Organism: Araneus ventricosus; assembly: GCA_013235015.1. Lineage (NCBI taxonomy): Eukaryota > Metazoa > Arthropoda > Arachnida > Araneae > Araneidae > Araneus > Araneus ventricosus. The sequence continues at coordinate 427,803 of BGPR01000522.1, forward strand.
TGTCGTTAGCAGAAAAAATCACTTATTAACACTATAGGCGAGCTTCCCTCCCTGACGAGAGGCTCGCCATGATATCTGTCAAATTATTAAAATTTTTGTCTATTTTTTGGCCATAGTTTCTTGTATTTTTTTGAATTTTTGTCTTTTGTTTCTTGTTTGTTTTCATAAAATGATTTTTGTTGACGCAGCTTTGGCGCAAATGCAGAAAATGCTTTCTCATTTTCATATAATTTTCATGTATTTGTGTAATATTTAAAATTTTTAGTTTATATATATATATTTCAGACAATTTTCAGTGGTTATTGGCAAAACGTCACGTAGCCACTAAGAAATTTTTAAAGTAAAACAAACCAAACTTTGCGGTTAATTTTTGCAAAAGTAGATATCCTTCGTCGTTTTTTTTATAAAAATGCACGCTTGAACTCTTTAAAAGTTATAGTTACAATAAATTTCGATAGATTTTCAAAACAAACTTTAATTCCTTTATCCATTTCATGAGTGACTGTTTCTCAATAGGCTACTAATTGAGCTTGAATTCTGCCCAAAAGGTAAACTTTTACTAAGAAATTTTAAAATACCAGTAAGCACGCCTTTAACAACGTTTTCATCTATAAGAATGAAGAACAAAAGTTTACAATGAAAAATATCTGTGAAATTGTGAGCAATATTTTGACAAGTACAACCATTTGCTGCAAAATATAAAAACTATTCTGCATATGATCTTCTCTAGATCTTGTTCCGAAGTTAATCTTCTTCGACTTTTCGTTCTTTCTTTCTTTCTTTCTAGTCTTTATTTTCTTTTTCATACTCTCATTAAATTTTTCACATTTTATTTTTCTTTCTCGTTCCAGAAGCTTCCGAAAATATCATTTTCACGCAGATATAATCAACTTGAATTTTCTTTTTATTTTTTTCTTTTAAGCTATAGCCGGATAATTCTGGAAAAGTAAATAAAATATTTTTGTTTACGCTAATTAGAGTAATTAGTCACTAGAGTCTGCGCTAGTGACTGCTGCATTACATGCTTGATGAAACAAACAGATGTGATTCTTTTTTTCAAATAGCAAAGGAAGTGTAGGGAGGGCAGGATGTTTTTCTTCATAATTATCTCCACACTTATCGAAACCACGTTTCAAGTGCTTTAAATGACAAAATATTTAATTTCTTAAGATCAGGTTTTTCTTTCATGGATGTATTGATTTTATGAACTCATTCCACTCGGTACGTCTGTTGTCGTTACATTCTATTTGAATTTTGAAAAATTGTGTTTTAGAGGATTTGTGAAAAAAATTGCTTCATAAATGTTAAATTAATATTTTTCGTTGGAACTTTGAGCAAAGTCTCAAAAAACTGTTTCTTTGAGAGAAAGGCAAAGATACATTTGATATCATTTGGGGCATCAAAACAACTTTGTAAACCCACATTTCAAAAGAAATACCTATCGAGAATATGTATTGTGTGGATTTCAAGTAAGCCGTTCTGCATAAATTTTCAACATGCATTATTAAATTACGTTAATTATGTTATATTGTTTCTCCGATTTCTATTCATAAATACATCTTTCGGAATTTTATGACTTTTGAAGTTTCAATTTTTTCAATTGATGAAAATAAAAGAAATTTTATTTAGAATTGTCTTTAAGTTCTTAATGATGTATAAAATCTTATTTTACATGAAGGCAAGTATTCAGAAATTAAAATTGGATACTAAACACAGTAATTTCAATATTCTTTAATAAAATCAGAAAAAACTCAAGATCTGCATTCTCTTTAAAATTCACAAAATTTTAAAATCATCATTTAAACTGATTTTTTCATATATTTAGCTATGAATGGTTGAAACTATTTGAACAAATCAAAGACGTTAGCTTTTCTTAAGCGTCTGACAACCTGGATGCTAAAGTAGAAATATTTTTAACAGATTATCAATATGAGTGCCCATTTTTAAATTTTATGTGCCAAAGCCAAACTATATTTTTACTCAACTGAATATGAATTAATCACCTGAAATGTCAGTAAATGTCAAGAATCTCAACCTCTTTCACAAGATAACTCAATAAACAGAGTCACTGTTGTCTGCTTACGATTTCTCTGCGTTTTGTTTCTGGAAGCAGATCCTGGGGTCAAGAAATAATGCCCCGTAAATAAAACACGAATCGTCCTTTTTGTGAAGATCGAGCGACGACGTTTCTGCATACCATAGTGTATGGAGAACCTTCAAATTCGAGTCTGTTGTGAAATTCGACGATCATGAAGCAGTGATATTCAACCACAACCGCAGCAATTAATCAGTCGGATATACCAAGCAAGTGAGTCAACTTGGAAAAATAAATAAAATAAAAAAAATCAGAAACTGACACTTTTTTCCGATATGCATTTACTAGATCATTAGTTTGTGTGTTTCATGAGAACAAATGTAGATTCTAGGCTTTGAATTAAATAAATTCTCATCTTAAACTTATCCCAATATTTTCAAACACTGTTTAAAATCAATTAATTATAGAATCAAGAATTAGTTAAATACATTTTGACTCCAAATTGAGCGACACAAACATGTAGTTCGACAAGTTCAATTTTTTAGTATTCTGATTATATGACTAATTTTGATAATGATTGTGAAAATTTTCATTAAAGGTCATAGGTATTTTCTTATTACGTAATACCATTAATACCATGAATATTCTTTTCTTCTGATAATGTTTTAGCTAGTATCAGCAATATACATAAAAATTTATATTTTACTTGAACAATCTTACTTTCTATTAATTGAAAGCAAAAATAAGCCCTTCAAAATAATTGCCTGCTGAAGAATGTAAAGTAATATTTTAATAAATATTTATGAAGCATCAATAAATGAATTTTAAAAGCTCTTAAATAATGTTTTTTTACTTACTTTCCTTGGAGTTTAAAAATGATTTCGAATATTTGCCGAAAAATATATGCATAGGATTTAAGGTAATTCCAAATTCTGATTAAAGCATTTGGAAAATTTTTTTACCTTAATATTAAAAGACAAATTATTTCCTCCCTGGAAGAAATCAGACTTAATTTTTAAGGATAAAAACGAATTCTTGGATAGAAACTAAAAATGCAGAATTCGCCCTCAGGTATTTACTTCTATGTTGGGAATAAGCATATGTTTTAAATCTAATTTGAAACTCATGGTACTCTCTTGGGGGCTTAACTTCATTAATGAATGACTTAAAAGGTAAAATATTGTTCTTTGGCATTTTTAGAAGAAATAAGTGATTATATTTGACTTTAATTTTCTTGCATTAGTTAATTACTGTCTTGTTAGAATTTTTAATCGGGTTCCTTCATCATACCATGTACCCTACACTTCCGCGGTTAAGGAATCGACTCTAGTCACTAATTCCGCTGAGTTATTTTCAGTAGGATTGGAAAAAATGCACCACTTGATTAGAAAATAATGTTTTATTTTCAAGATGTGTTTATTCTTCATCTTCTTTTCACTTTTCATTTAAATTTATATTCTTCTCATGTGGTTTGCCTAAAAATATAAACTCTTTAAAGTTAATAATGAAATTGCATTATTCAGAAGAGACACATGCTTTATTATTTTTCTGTTTCAGTTACAGATATGTATAACAACGAAAAAAAGACCCAGTAACTGAATCTTTTATAGCTATATTACAGAAAATACATCTTCCACAACATCCACAATGACGGAATCAATTTAAGGAATCATATTCTGGAGAATATTCCAATATTTCTAATTCATCCCTTTAAAAAATCATATCATAGAAATGATTTTTTTCACTCCTTCAAAAAAGATGCATGCAAAATTGATATTTTGTTGAATTCTAACTAAGGAAATTTGTTCATTAAAAGAATAACCAAATAATAAGGAACATTCTGAACTCTGTGAATTCATGGACTCTTTACATTACTCAAACGTGTCATGATTTCTTCAAAACGTTAAAATTCATTAAACACTCTTTAGAACGATATAAAGTACTTTATACCATTATCAGTAATAATTCAAGTTTACATTACGTAGAAAGCTACTACTCACAGCATCAAAAATGGATGATGTAGCATATATTTCTATGGAATATTCACCATTAAATAAAGTAATTTAAACTTTAATTACTGGAAGATCGGTTTTGGGTGACGAAATCTCTAAATTTATTTAAAAATTAGCAAATGTTTTGAAATATATAATTATCATATACCAACAAATTATTTTAATTTAATAATATGTCTCGTAGACCCGTAACCCAGAACTCAAACGGAACTTTGGAGAGGTGGGTTCCAGCCCAGGTGTCATCCTCATCATGTGACCGCGGTTCAAAATTATGTGGTTCTTCCCTAAATAGCCCTCGTGTTGCTTGAAAACGGGACGTTAATATAACCTAACCTATGCCTTCAATTCTTAAAATTCCAAGATGGATACACATCATTTTTTTCGAATTAAATAAAATTTAGCACTGCCGCTATACAAATAAAACGCATCTTTCCAAATAATATTAAAATCTCCCTTATAAAAATCTAGTTAATCACTCCAATCTAACGTTTCGTTCATCAAGGAAATGAAAAACAAATATTTACAATAAATTAATCCAAAATAGTTTTCACTTTATTAAAGGTGATTTAAAATTAAATCCAAAATGACTCTCAGTTTTGAAAAGAATTCTACTTCTTCCTTGAAACGAAGCTCTATTTTCCATCCGTCAATTTTTAAAAACAACTGCTCTACAGTGTAATTGCTAGAAACATGTACATTTTGAAGAAATCTGAAAAAATGTAGAGGAAGAAAATTATTTTTAAGAAGCACCAAACTCCATATAAAGATTTATACTAATGACATTACACGGGAGTAAGACAATTGATTAATGGGATAACAGTTGTAATTCTCTAATTGCATTTATCTAAGATTCCAACACCCTTTTAAGCGAAGTGCATGATATCTTAATAACCAAAGAGGTAAATCTATTGTTATATCATTGCAATTACGAATTGTTTGAAGATACCCTTACGTTAACAAAATGAATCCTTACTTTTACTTAATCATTGAAGCGAAAATCTTTAAAAGCCTAGATCCAAATTTATGTTTGAAATTAAACAGTAAACTTCTTTCTGGTAATGCAGTTTTCTGACTGTAAGCTATAAAATACAGCTTGATAAGAACTATAGTAACAGCAGAAGCTCAGTTTCAAAACAATTAGAAATGAAAATTACGAAGTCCTCGAGTAATTAACGGAGCTATCCGTTTAATTTGGAAACTCAATCTATTTGAATCAAAAATTGTCGAGTTCTATTGTGTAACTTATAGACGCAAACGAAAAATCTTTTTTACCGATTCGTATGAGGATTGCTAATAAGATCTGTTAGTTTTACGAACTAACGAATAATAGTTTTAAAAGTCATGGTTATAATTCTTATTTAGTAACAATTACACATGTTAAGAAATTTCGAAGGAACCTTACATTGAAGTGAAATTAAGATTCCTGAAAAATATAAATTGAATCTAATTAAGTCATATTTTCTTACCAGAAAACTTTATATGATTTCGGAAACAAAAATTAGCGTTTGAATTCCGAATTAATACAAGGCTACTATATTGCACATTATTTCATTCTAAAATTTTTAAAATCTTTGCTGTATATGCCTAAAGTAATTGCTAAATTTTCCACTTTATTATGTTTCATAATTTTAGATTCTTATCAAAATATTTTATTACGAGTCTAATGCAAATATGATCTACTAGAAAAATTCTTTAATTTCTTCCGAAAAGCAAGGTTCAAGTAGGGAATATCTTGCTCTCCCTCCCTGTAACTCTATGTAGGGGAAGTAGGGGATGGCGATGTTAACATTTAACCATTTTTAATAAATTGAGTTTTTTACGTAATTTTTTTTCTTTGTATATATAATTAGATTGAACTTTTTCTGTGTTGCACTTAAATTAAGAATTTTTTGTTTTTATATTATCAAAGTTATTTTACAATTTAAAACAAGAAAAGCAAAAGTGTCAACTTACCACATTACCGGGGAAAGATGACTTTGGTCACAGGGCAAAATGAAAATTATGAAATATTAAGTTTTTATTTGTAGAAAGTTTAGGGCAGAACACTAATTAATTAAATATTGTTAAGTATTTTTCTTTCATTAGTATGAAATGAAAGGGTAAATTTAGTTAAAATCTCAGCTCAATGTAAATTAATATAACACAAAACCAATATTTTTCATTTTAAAAAATTAGACGCAAATTCTCCTCATTCGGAGTCTAAGTAGCCTTCGGGCCACCATGTGTGGCATTTACAACACTCTGTTTAATCTTCTGATAGAAGGTCAACATACATTTTATCACACTCAGGGCAATGTATTATATTTTCTTTGGAAGTTTGACCTCACATCATGAGTGTCGGAAGTTTGTGCTTTCTAAAGGCATCAAACTTCAGTTTCTTTGTAATAAGTCCTTTTATGCACCTTAGCTTCTTGAATTTGCTGCCTTAAGCGTTCTTCATCCACCTTTTGTGTGTCTTTCTGAACCGACATCTCTTTCATAGGTGTGCTTATTAAAATATTTTCTGTAGTTCTCACACCTTTCAACATGTGATTGAACAGATAGTGAATCACGCAGGTGAGGAAAATTATACAAAATAACTAAAAAATTCGTTCGAATTAATTCTTCAAAAAGAAAATAGTAAAAAGCCGTTGGGGCAAGATGAAGAGATCGTCAACTCGCCCTCGTCAGCAAATTAAAAGTCTTTGTTTTTTTACGTGGGATTAACAAAAATTAGATAATACTAGAAATCGATTTTGAAAAGTGTATTGTCGAAGGTAGTCATGCATAGCAAAAAATAAAGAAATATCTTAGGTGTTAGTCCACTAGATCTTAAGTTGAAGGTCTTGAAAATTGCAGTACGTCAGGTGGAAAACACGAACAGCATATGAAAAACAATGAAATGGCGTCAGTAGCTTCACTATGTGATTTTTTAGTACGCAGCAGTTAGAGGGCTGGTAGTATCTGTAAGATGGTTCTACCTAGTAGTATGAACTTAAAATAAGCATTCGCCCTGACTTCTCCTATGTGTGTTTGTGTTTGCGGAAAGGATTATTTTATTTCCCGACTATTATTTCTATGAATACTGATATGATAAATTCACTTATTTAATTGCTCTCAGTCTACTGAGAAGTCTAAGAACGATAACTTGAAAATATCCGATTTGCTAATATTACCGTCAAAATATTCTCACTTCAGGATAATTGCAATACAAATTAAGTTCATTATGTTAGCTCAAGTACAAAATTATTAATCTAATACAAATCACAAATTAACCAAAAAAAATCATTTATTCTACATATTGTTCGTTTCGTCTCACAACTGTAAACTGTGATAGTTGCCTGTTATCGATCAGCAAAATAAACACAGTCTAACTCAACATGATGTTTCAACTCAGGCTGTCGACTGAAGAAAGAAGATAGATAGCATCGAGCAATACACCATTGCCATTGAACACCACCATTTATATACCAATGAACAGTTTTGTCGCAACGTAGAAAAGTAGTAATAATAATCCAAATTAATTCTAAAATTACAACTCGAGAAATGAGTATCACGAAATTTTCTTTTCAGAAAGTGTTGTTTAAATAAATAAATAACCATACTTAAAATTCATAAAAAATGAGTTCTGTTTGCAATTCTACAAGTTTTCTTTTTATTTTTATTCTCAACATTTGTCATTCGTATTTTCCATTGAAGTGTGCACTATTAATTAAACTGAATAATTAGGAGAGTTAAGTTTCCTTTAAGAAAAGCAAAAACAAGGTAGGGAAATTATATATTGGAAACTTAATGAAATATTTGAAATGCTTTTAGACGGTAATTACATTTTATATTCTTCAAAGCACGTTAAATTAATTGAATCATCTGGAAGGAAAATTTAACAAAGGATTTATTCTATTGCGAAGGCTCTATGATAATATTATTTTTACTTTTTTTTACTTTGAGTTTTTCCATATGAACTTTTTAAATTTGCGTTTAAGACTTGATGATTTTAATAAGGTTATTAATCTTGAATTTATAATTTTGTTGGTAATGAGTAGCCTAATATTATGCCATATGAAAATGCTTTGCCTAGAATGTGAAGATACGTAACTCTAGCATCAATAAGTTTCTTAATGTTCTTATATTATCTTTCATTTCCTTAAATATATTCCATTACCTTGTTTCGTAAACCTCTTAAGACGAATTGTATTTTACTCTTCATTAACATTATACACTTTGACCCATTCTGAACTTTGCGCCTTGTATCCTTTCAAGAAATTGTGAATTGGACAGTTTGAAATTATGTATAGGAAAATTTGAAAATGTGATAGGAAATTGTGTATAGGTTGGTTTAGCCCTTTTCTTGTGATGTAGTATGTTGCGTGTTTAGGTTTTAATTTGTGGCTCCCTGTATATGTATATATATATATATATATATATATATATAAGCTTTCTTTTCTTTCTTTCTTTTCCCCCCTTATAAATGTATTTTAATTTATGTTACTTGTTAATTAATCAAGCTTTTGTGTTCAGGAAAGTTTGAAAGTGCGTTTAGGAATTTGAAATTGTGTTGGTTTTTTTTCCTGTGAAGCACTGTACTTTGTGAAGAAATTTTGTACTCGAATTTGCTGGCGTTCTTCGCAACTGTCAGTGGCTCGATATTTGTATGTCCGTAAAGACAGGTCAAATTACTAATTATTATAAGCCGTTAGCGCCCAGTGTCCCAGGTAGTACAACATGTCACACGATATTGTACAATATTGTTCGATATTATATATTATATGATATTATACAATATAGCGAGTATTGTTCAATATTGTACAATATCTTAGTGGTACTGGGGTCCTATTTATAGGACAGTTATATTCCACTCCCGTGGTTAAACTTAATGCATTCAATTTTTTCTTTGTCTATGAAGTCAATAGGTATTACTTATCTTCTAAACAGTTGTCAACATAGACATATACCCCTAGGTAGCCAGATTTCGAAGTCAAAATATAACTATTTTGAATTTTTGATTTTTATTTTGATTTATTTTTGAGGTGATTCAAGGAATCAGACAATGACTTTTATTTTTTTTGATATTTTACTATATTTTAAAAATCTATGTAGAAAAGGAAATCTATGTAATATTTATGTAAAAAAGTTATTAAAAATGATTATTTGCCGATTATTTTTAAATATTTTTCTCAGAAATATAAAAAGAAACCCAAAACATTTTTTTTTCTCCGATTTTAATTTTACTTCACAGTTAACCTAATCTTGGTTTTTTAAAGTAAACTTTAATAGAAATTTATTGAAATCTATGCTTTAAATTAATTTGGGCGTAAATAGGTGAAAGTTATTCTTTACTGCGCATGTATTTAATTACATAACTTGCTAATGTTTTACGAAATTCTTAGGTTTGGATTTACAGAAATGTAACAATGTTCCTTCGGAAATATTAAAATACTGAATTGTAACATTTTTTCAAAATCCATTTTTTAGGATACATTATTTCGTCAACCCGTTTTCAAAATTATACGCCAAGTCCAGCGTATTCCGGCATCTATTTTCCAGCTGCCAAAGAAGATTTCAAATTGCGCGTTTCGAGTGCTGAACAAACTCAATCCCAAAACACAGACACAGCCTTCCTCTGTCACACCTTTCGACTTCCAACTTGTGACTCCGTTTCAAAAGATCAGATTCAAAGTAGCAGACAAGTTTATTTTTCTTGAGGAGAGCATTTTATATCAGCATAGCCCTTGCAGAAACCTTGGCACCTGTTCGAGGAGGCGTTGTCCAATCACATTTCTCTTCTCCAACGCAATGTTTGGAAGATGCGTTTCGGTGATACTGCATATCTAATGGCGAAGAACCCTATTCTGCTAGAGTCGTGTTGAAATGGAAAGAACTCTCTTTCCGAAGACGTCGATACTAAGTGAGAAGACAAAAGTTCTTCATGTAAAGGAATATTAACCAACAATGGGGGCAGAAAATATTTTTATTTTATACTAGCCCACTTCGGCGACCGTTTGTTCGGCGGAAATATGATTTCAATTAAATCTTGCATCATTTTATATTCATGGTTTTCTTATAAACGTAATTTTAAACTTCAGATTGTAATATATATTTAACCGATGTTCTATAAGTGGCCTTGGACCTATTCTGTTCATAGTCTACATAAATGTTCCTAATTGAGTCAAATAAATGACCATGTCAGTTAATTTCTAATTCCACGTTGTCGGCACTATATTATTCCACTTGTAAAATATGCATATCAACAATAAAATGTCGCAGCACTTTTTATGACAAGCGGCATGTTAGATGGATTAAAACATGCTGAAAAAAGAATGAGAACATAGCAGCCATAACCATGCAACTTAATGGATATATTTATTAATGTAAGCAAAGTAATATCTCGGAGAGCTTAGTTTGCAGATTTCATAAAAATTATGATGAAATAAAGTATGAAAGCAGAACGTATTAGGATACTCTCTCAGAGTACAACAATGAAAGAAAAATATGCATTTAAATATTTGTTTAAACAATGAAAACAATTGAGTTGCGTTGCAACAATGAAAAGTATTGTTTTAAATTATGACAAAAAATATGTTAAAAATTCATTAAAATTCGAAACAAAATTGTATGGCAACTTAATTGATATCATTGGAAAGGTAATTGTTTGCACTTTTAGATAGTGTAAAAATGATTTTCGTGCTGCAATAATTTCTGAAGTTAATGAGAAACGCCAAAATGGTGCTAAATTTTTGAGTAATTAAAATTCTAATTAAAATTTCAAAAAGCGGTCTCTGAGGTGCTTATTCTCACCCTCCAAAGTTGGTTTGTGCCAAATTTTGCAGCTCTCAGTCCAGCGGTCTGCCCTGTAGAGGACCAACACACACATTCCACTTTATTATTAGTAGAGATAGAGATTCAAAATAAAGCTACCGAGCTGCATGTGTTGAGGCTATCTTGCCGTTTCTACTAATGATAATATGATACCATTAATTTTGAAGATGCATATTTGCTAAAAAGCCATTAATTTAAGTTTGTATGAGAGGCACGTGAAACAATAGGCTCCATCACTACGATTTCGATTTTCTTCACAGTGTGATTTCAAAGTATGAGAGAGTAACATTGTATCAATTGTAGTCTCTAGTTTCAATCCTGAAACAATGCATACATCTTTACAACTTGAGATACTAATAAGTTGATTTTCTCTATAATTAATTAGGTTATGTTCAATAAATATTTTCTATAATGTTGTATTTAATATGTCATTTTCACAAAGAAAGGGTAATATCATTATAACAAATATCTACCAAATCATAGTTAGTTGTAATCCGTATGTTTCTTTTATTTTTTTTATAGTTCATAGGCTTTAATTTTTGTGCGATATGCCTCGAAATTTTATTCAAGATCCATTTTTGTAACTATTCCAGTTGAGTGAATTATATGACTACTTCTTTTTGCAGTATTTAATATAAATGTACAGATTCTAGATTGCAAAACTTTTCGCTTCTGAAGCTTATTTTTATTTACTTAATTATGAAATTCAGAGATATCTGCTACATCGTTGAGTAAAAACTTTAAAATCTCGAAATATTTCGTTTGTGTCATTTTAATATTTTGATGGATGTAATTAATTGGCATGCTTAAATTTGGCGTTAATCTTCCTATTTTGAAGACACAAAAAATTTAGCGTGGAACATAAAAAACCATATAGTTGAGTTGCTGTTATAGTTGCTGCTCTGAAGGACCCGGTTGATAGTCTGGGAAAAGTGTGCGCATTTAGTCAGCAAGTATTTAAACTTATATAAATAACAATATTTTTAAACGTACAGCTCAAATTAGTGAAAATGGTAATGTTATTTTCTTCAATTTGTTCCCTTTTTTTAAGAAGAGGATTAAAATATGAGTTTATGTTAATGACTCATTAGCATCCAATTAGAGAAAAATACCTTCCATAAGATACTAATTAGCGCATGAGTTTCCGTATTGAGTCTATTATCTTCAAACTGAAATTTTCAGCACTCAACTCAAACAATGAACAAAATTTAAGTGCAACGTGAAATTAAAGTTGAAATCAAATTATTAAGCACTTTATATATTACTGCAATCTAGAATAAAGGTATTTTGTGTTAATAGTAAACAAAGGCTGAAAGCAGTTTCTTACAAGAAATAACACGCCCCACTGTCCACCACGAATCCTGCCGGTGTGGTAGTTCACGGTGTCACGGGGGTGGGTGTCCGTAACCAATGTCCAAATGGCATTGTCAACATTTTTATATATCAGCATTTTAAAAGTAGCGTTTCACGTCGAATAATTCTCATATAAATTAGGGAAAACTACATCATTCAAATGTTAAAATAGAAATGAAATACCTTTGGCGATATGTGAGCTCATGTGCGTCTAGCCCTCCGAGCGGCGCAAACATATTTTTCTGTTTCTCATGTTTAGTTCAAAAGCAGATAGCTCGTATTTATATTTATATTTTCTTAAACAACTATGAATAAAATATTCTTAAGATTTCAGAGATATAATACAAAAAAGATGTATTCATTTATTTTAAAAGCTAAGTTTCTTACCCGACAGCTAAAAGTTCAAAATAATTGGGCGCTCAGAAGGCTAGGCATGTTATTCAATTTAATAAATGCAAGTGGAACACTGGTTAAAAATGCTTTCACTTTTATGTCGTTTCTCACTTCATATAGATTGTTTTACATATTTAGTAAGTGATTTACTCAAAAAATGTTCGCGCTCTGGATACCGTTTCAACTCCATTCATGATTTTACACTCCTTACTTAATAAATGCTCCATGAAATTGTGTGAAACTTTTTTCCTTAACTATAACTGTGTGAGTTCGTCGTTTCGGTCTTCTTACTTTCAAATGAATACATTGAAATTTTTATATCTCGAATTTCATTTGCATTCATAGATTTTTCAGAAACTAGGATCTTGTATAAATTTAATTTCGGTTTTTATGAGCAAATTTATTCCACGAGCACTCTATGTATGCATACACATATATTCATCCATTAAATGAATTCTTACCTTTCATAAACATGTGTGAGATTTTACTTGATGTTCGTAAGATATACAATCATGGCAAAAGAGTTTTCACAGACCTGAAATTTAAAAAAGAAAACCAGTTAGAATGGTTATCGATAGTTATTTCTTACAACACTCGTTATAAAAATATTGCCGCATTCACAGAAATCTATAAAAATCATTATAAAAGTAAAACAAATAATTGTGATCTTGTGATTATATATTATATATATAAACACACATTTTAAAAATAATATCAGAAATAGTAAATGAAAATTTAAATAATCATCCCTAAAATTTCGCTTTTCGTTTTTTTCGTAAAATTTTCCACGTATCCCATTTTCCTTATTTTTTAAATTATTTGGTGTTTAATCATTCATTGTAGGCAGTAGAAATTTCAGTTCAACTCTGGTTTAAGTTTTGAATTAATATATATATATATATATGATATATTTTTCATACCAAATACGAAAAAAAAGTCATGAACGAATACTCAGACTCAATTCGTATCGATGATTTGAAATTTGGACGGTATGTATTCTTAGTTATAAAAATATAAATTCTTCAAATATAATATTATGTTTAGAATTATCATAATATTAGAATGTAGCTTCAATGTAGTTTCTATATCAAGTGATGAAAAGATATTTTCGGCAAAAAAAGGCGCTGTTCGGGTCCGCGCCGTAGATTTTTCGTGAAAACGTCGGGATAAAATCATAAAACAAGGTGTTCCGTATTAATATGTGATTCAATTATAAATCTCTTTAATGCAATATTTACACAGAGTAGTATAATGGTTACAGAATAGGTAAATCACAGGTTTATCGCATGTAGCAAGGATCTGTGGTAGTTTATGATTTATCTATTTTTTAACCATTATACTACTCTGTGTAAGTATTGCATTAAAGAGATTTATAATTAAATTAAATATTAATACGGAACACCTTGTTTTATGACTTTATCCCGACGTTTTCACGAAAATTCCATGGCGCGGACCCGAGCAGCGCCTTTCTTTTGTTTTATTCAGAGTAGCTTCTGATGGCGCCATCTGTTGACAGTATATAGAACTACATTTCGCGTATGCGCAGTAAAATATTATTGAGAACAAATGCTCATATTTTCCGTAATATTCAAATTTGTGAATTCAAATTTTATAACAATCTTTCTTTTACGTATTGTAAAGTATTCTGTAAGTTTCGTACAATTCGAAAGAAAACTCTGCATGTTATAATTAAAAAACATGCGGAGTTGGAAATTTTCAATTTAATACCGATTTTTACTTGTTTTCTGATTAATATTTTTATTGTCTCACTTTGGTTCCTAGTAATACTCCTCAAACTCTTTAAAATGACATCAGAATCAACCTCCTAGCTAAACGCGTTTCCACGCTACACTTATTTATAACCTTACATAAAGCTAATTCATAACAATTACGCGCATGCGCCTATACTGGTAGGATGAGGTCACTGGTAAAACAAATACTATGCGACAAAAATTCTTACAGATATGACCTATCCCTAGTGGGGTCAATCATTCTTTTCCCATTGTTAGTCTCGTAGTTATTAGCGACTCTAATCTGACGGTATTTTGTCACACAAGGAAGTTCGACCGACTATCACTGTAAAGAGCGAAAGACGTTTTCACGTCAAAATCAAAAAATTAATCAGAAATAGAATTCACGGAATAGAACAAATGAATGGTAAAATGAAGAAAAAAAATGAAAAAGAAAAAAAATTGTTACACCTTAAAACACCTCGGCTGTTAGCTTTCATTAAGAATTATTTATTCTTAACACTGAAAGTATCTTTATATATCCCTTAACTGCTCATTTGAATGGAATATGTCCTATTCTTTTAAGAGATGTCTTCAACAAAGTACAATTAGACACATTTTCACCGGAAAATAACTTTTTCATGTTATTTTCAACTCATTAGATATCAGATGTTTTCTTTGAATCACACAAAGCCAAGAAAAGTCAGACTTTTCTTTGAATCACACAAAGCTAAGTAATTACAGACACGAATGGTTACAGAAAAATTGTTCCACGAATAATAATATATGTGCAATCGCAGCAGTGATAAAGTGTGAATTCATATTGTAAGAATCTGGATACATAAGCAGTTCATATTTAATCAAAAATAGTGATTTATCACTTGTACTCGTTTTTTTTCAGATGAGACCATTGTGAAGTTAAAACGGTATTACATTTCATATATCTATCTACATTTCATAAACTGATTATAGATGTTATTTTCATATTTTTATTCCTTTAATATTTAGTGGCACATTTTTAAAAACTATTAAGCATGCGACAGTTACGGTTTGTCTTCGTACTATGTCCTGTTTCAAATTTAGTATTTTAACTGCCCTCGGGTTGCATGCGGCATCAAGAATGGGTACTGGGCAGCTTTTTTCAACATTAAAAAACATCCTAAGGCTTCGTTAGCAGCGGGAGCCGGAACCTAGTAGCTTCGCTAGTTCATTGAATGTAAGGAATAAGCGCTTTTTAATTATTCAAGTAAAGCAGGAAAATTGTGCTCGCGATGCTTGAAGCATCTAAAGTGGAAAACGTACAAGTTTTGTTACCTTAGAAAAAACATACTATGGCTTCGATAGCAAGGGAAACTGGAATCTATGAGCTTCGCTAGCTCATTGAATGTTAAAAAATTGAAAAAAGTAGAGATCACTGTTATATCAGCGAATGTAAAGAAATATAAAGCATTTGCCCCTAGTAGCTTCCCTACTAGAGGCAAATGTTTTTCAAAACAAGGAATAGTAAAGAATTAGTAATAGATCGTCTCAATTCTAATATTTACAATTGGTAAGAAACACTCTTATTTAACAAAAAAAAGGAATAATAATTTAAAGAAACCACCACGCAAGTAAAGAAAGATTTCTAAATGATGAGTTCCAAAATATGAACAAGCGATTTCATAATATTCCACTCAAACGATTTTTATTAAATTCATAAATCAATAAAAAACGTTCAATTACGTAATAGATGAAATATACAATCATTAAATAAATAAAACTTATATTTAAAAACATTTAATTAAAATTTAATTTTTAAATTTTAAGACCACTTTAGAGGTTATTATAGGTGCCGAAAGCTGCTCCGTTGAAAACAATCACATTGACCGAACTTCATTTGTAATTATGCATAATAATCGGTTAATGAAGTGAATTCTCATAAATTATCCACTTTAACCGGCTTAACCTGGTTATTATGCATAATAACTGGTTATTAGGAATAATTACCGATTATCCACATTAACCGCAACATATATATGCTTAAATTTTCAAAAAAGAAAGCGGAATAAAATTAAGCAGAATTTGCTTTTAATGATTTATTTTGTATTAAAGAACAATTTTTATTACGAAATAGCATTTTGATACACATACTTATAAAATGCTGTAAACATAGCTGTAAAAAATTACTATTTTCACATTTGAGCTGTGTAAATATTCATTTTCTTCTGAAGAAGGAGATTGTAAAATTATGTTTACCATTTTTAAAAACTTAAAATAAATTTCTGTTAATTCTTAAATTATTTTTTATTTTGAATTTTCTATTGCATTTTCCTACCTCTGGCTATACTCGATTCGATAATTACTAAATAATAATTTAATGATGATGCTGAATTGAATGATACCTTTTAAAGGCATGTAAAAATGCTGATAGAATATACTTCTGCTAAAATTACTGAAAAAAATATTAAAATGTTGCACAAAGATGGTGCATTGTTATCTCAAACGAGATAATTTTCAAAAAATAAATCTATTTATATTTTAACCTTCCAGCGGACGCGCTATAACTTTTTACACGAGATGGCTCGTGTCGTACTTTTTACGACACAATAATCTTCTTCATTTTTACTATGGCAGTTGTAAGTTTTTTCATGATAGTAATAAGAGACACGCAAGAAAATCAAATCTTTTCATCAAAAGTGAAAACTATTTTTAATATTATTCGCACAATCTAAAATTATACTAAAATCAGAGAAAGAAATGATATTTAATATTATAAATTCATAAAAAGGTATTAAGCAATATATAAGAAAAAAGATTGTTCACCAAAGACATTCTTTTTAGTTTGTATTCATTGTCCTTGCATTAGAAACATTGAATTTTTAGTGGGAGTGACGCTTACAATAGGGTGGGCCGAAAAAAACTTTTTTTCTTTTCGAAACGCTATAGTGCGGAAAACTTGCCTCTTGGGTAGATAAGTAAAATACAACAAATTTTTTTTTATTTTGCTTACATCTGGTAAAGGACTATATTTGATTACAAATTGAAATTTTACACATTGAGAAACAACTTTTTGTTTCAATCGAAATTTGTCAATTTTTTGTTAAAAAATGTGGTTTTGATTAGTGTAATGAGCTATTAAGAAATTGTAAAATTTGTTATTTTTCATTTCTTTACCATTCCTACACTTTGTTGTACTAAACTATACTTATAGGTACTTGTTATAGAAGTTATTTCATTTTTTCCAGTTATGAGAAAAATTATGAAAACCGTATATTTTCGAAAAGTTTAGGGTCGATGCGCTACCGCCTGATGTAAGCAAAATAGTTTTTTTGTTGCATTTTACTTATCTACCCTGGAGGCAAGTTTTCCGCACTATAGCGTTTCGAAAAGAAAAAAAGTTTTTTTCGGCCCGCCCTAGCTTACAAGTATACTACTATATATTGCACCTACTGCATTTCATGGGATTTGATAATAGCTTTCTTCCTTTCAAACACAAACCACAAGCTCTTATTCTCAATGCTGGTTGTTGTTCACTTGATTTTTTTTGTCGTGATGTATAATTTAGACTTAAAGACATGTTAATATTATATGGCAATTATCAGTTTATTTGGGCTCGAGTAGTGAGGTGTTTTCATAAGACTGAGGGCTAAGTTTTTAAGAAAATTCTTCGTCTTGGTGGATTATTAGCAGGTTTATTACATATTAAATATTTCTATCAACGTAAAATGAAATATTAAATCGAAGTAATGCTCACTGGATTTATAATTAACAATCTGAAAAGTTAAGACGTGAAAAAATTATCAAATAACACGAGCGGGTGCGCGGCGTAAAACTTACAACAGAAGCATAAAACAACATTAAATCACCTTGTAACTCATATAAACTCATTTAATCCTGAAGAGAGAGGAGGTCGCATATAGGAATAGCAATGACCTTTAGATAGTTTTGACTCCGAATGTGAGAACAGGGTATGAAAAATCCTGTTTGACGTAAAATTTGAGCAGGTACGCCGGCTGGAAGATTAAATAATTTTTCGTGCTTTTTATAGAAGATAATTAATAAATAGCGTTAACGTTTGTAAATTTTGCTGGCTTTTCCTTTGCGAGACTTTCTTTAGGGAATCCTTTTCAAATAAACAAATTTTACTCGTATGTATGACAAAAAAAAAAACGGACAATTGTGAAAAGATATTTAAGTTCCTTCATTTGTTATAATTTTTTTTTCAGTTAAACATTTTTATTATGGCCATCTAAATTTAAGAATTGCATTGCCAACCTTGTAAAAATACAGGATGTCCAGAAAAGGACTCCCTGATTTCAAAATTAAATATCTCGAAAACAAAGATCGATAGAGGAATGCAGTAAACGGTATGTTTATTGTGAAAGCTGTGAGAATTTTATACAGCAGTTTGAAATAATAGTTACAAAAGCTGCAAATAGATGGCGCTGTAATCGCCATACGTAATGCCTAGTATAAATAGTGATCGGAAGCCCAGAGCGATCAGTTCCACTATTGAAGCGTGAAAGGAGGTTAGCGTACCGAAGGAAGAGATTAAAACCATGTACTCCATTGAACAACGCGTTTTTCTGGTGCTAGAGTACCACAGGTTAAAAGAAAGTCCTACGGCAACAAGGCGCAGTTTTCAAGCACGATTTAATGTTCCAAAAGGACCCGATGCGAAAACCATTCGTACGCTCTTCGCCAAATTTCAACGAACAGGCAGCGTAACTGATGATCTAGTGGGGAATGTTGGCCGCCAGCAAACTGCAGTTACGCCTGAAAATGTCGCCACAGTTTCTGGAATTATTCAGCAAAATCCAATGTCATCCGTCCGTAGAATTGCATCTGAGACTGGTTTGAAGCGTTCCAGCACGCAGAAAATACTGAGAAAGAGCCTACACATGTTTCCATACAAAATTCAAACTCACCAGGCCATACCCGTACGAACTGTGCAACAAAGGGTTGACTTTGCTAATCAGATGCTCACAATGATTGATAATGAAGGATTTGATGTTGGCTGCATCTGGTTTACAGATGAAGCACACTTCCACCTGAATGGAATCGTGAATAAACAGAACTGGTGATTTTGGGGTTCCGAAAATCCATATTGGTGTGAACGAAACCCCTGTATTCTCCTAAAGTTACTGTGTGGGCTGCAGTATGCAGCAGAGGCATTATTGGCCCTTTTTTCATTCGAGAAACGGTCACTAGTGAACGTTACGTTGCAATTTTGGAACAATTTGTCGCCACACAGCAAGTGTTAGAGGATCGACCACGTACTGAATGGTTTATGCAAGATGGAGCCCGACCACATCGTACCGAACAAGTGTTTCGCTTTCTTGATGAATACTTCGGGAATCGAGTCATTGCTTTGGAATATCCCAAATTTACTGGTGCAGGCATGGATTGACCTCCATATTCGCCGGATTTGACTCCCTGTGACTATTTTTTGTGAGGCACATTGAAAGACATTGTCTACCTGAAGCATCCCGCCACGCTGGACGAGCTTGAATCGACGATCTGTGTGGCATGTGAATCCATTTCTGTTGAGACAGTACGAAATGTGATGGCAAATTTCATTCTTCGTTTGTGCCACCTCTGTTGTGCCAATGGTGAACATTTTGAAAACATTGTGATGTGATTTTTTGCAAAGAATGTTTTCATACGATTATTTCATTTATGTATGCTGATATGAGCTGTACAGCGTACAGCGCCATCTGTTAGCAGCTTTTGTAACTATTATTTCAAACTGCTGTATAAAATTCTTACAGCTTTCACAATAAACATACCGTTTACTGCATTCCTCTATCGATCTTTGTTTTCGAGATATTTAATTTTGAAATCAGGGAGTCCTTTTCTGGACACCCTGTACATAGATTCATTTGCAATAAAAGAATTCTTTCTCAGTAGTATCGAATTGAAAAAATCAAGTATTTTATTTGGAAGCAAATTGCATCATTACTATCATAAAGGAATCAGAAATTAAAATTAAGGCAAAAAAGAATAATTTCCGGTTAAAATAATTCTTTTAGTTCCCTGTTTTAATACATTTGTAATTCAGTAATACATAAGTTTAGTAAATGAAATCCATTGCATTTCAAACAGATGTATAATTATTTTAACCACTCTAGGAAACCAACGGCATTTCATACTGAAATCCGAATTTCCTCTTGCTTAATTATTAATATCTTAAAACAGTGTTTAACGCTCATTTTTTCTTTATAAAGAGATTATTGTGCAAATATACAGAGAAGGAGGAGGAGGCATTGATAAGATTATAAAACACTTTCGCTGATGCAAAATTGTCTCCTTTCATGACGAAAAACTTCTTTGATCTTCTTCCAACATTCAATAAGTTTTTTGTGACTTTTTCAGCTTTACCATTTTCATACTTTATAGCCAGTAAAATTTTCTTTCATGTTTCGTAACTGAAGATCTGAAAGCTAATGGAAAGTATTTTTGTTTTTCTTTATAGGATTTAAAATTAATATCCGCAAGTGTGAAATCTCACAATTTTATCAGAAAGAGCTTTTGGCAAAGATTAAATAAGTGTCAAATACAGTTTTAAAATAAATGAGAGTTTCTTAATGCTATTATAACTATGACTTATCTTAAGAAACTGACTGAATTAAGCTGAAAATTGCTGTGTACTCAATATACTTATTTGCGTAAACTTTAAAAATAAAATATTTAAGCATTTAGTTTTGCTGACGTATCCATTACTTCGGCATTTTCTTTAATTTCCTGATGATTTTAGGGATACATATTGTCCTTCAAAAAAGAAATTTGAATTAAAATCTGACCAAATAGATGTATCTCTATTGTGATTATCACTGAACGTATCATTCAATTTGTAAAAAAATTTAGAAATCAAAATTGTTAAACATGCTTAATAGAATAACTAAGTTTGTAATTTCTTTCTTTGACTCTTTTTTTTTTAAATAAAGTTTCACGTATGTCCATCCAACCGACAGGGAGATGTTCTGCCTCCGAGTTCGAAGGGTATGTTGTGGTGATAATGTATGATGAGAATAGTTTGTGCAATGTTGTTCGTCTCTTGCCACAGACTACCCTTGACCCTAAAAACTCCTCATACTTTGTTAGTGTCGAAGTGTCATTGCATTGTGCATTCTGAGGCATAATGCCTTCAATTAACTACTTTTAAAGTACCTTTATGGTGTGGAGCGAGTAATCTGAAAGCATACTTAATACTTCAGAAATACCCTATGCTTCGACATCTGAAAATTATTGAAGGTTCAAAACTTTTAACTACCATAACTATACTTCTTAATAAATAGTCATTATTCAGTTATTCTTTGTTCTACAAGACATTCGAAAGATCAACATATAGCACTAACAACTATCAACTTTGTGTGTATTTTTATGTTTAAATGCCATATGTAAATTTGTATACCTCTATCCCATCACTTTTCACTTCCCTGTATATTTCGAACCATTATATACATATTGCATTCATATAAAAATTAACTTCCAAGTGCAAATTTTGAATTGCTTCTTGCAATTTCCGTAAATATTTCATTCCAAATAAACTAAATGATTAAAATTTTTTTTCTAAATTATACATTTACAAAAGTGAGGATTTTGTGCGTTTTAAGAACATTTGTTGAAACAAAACGATAATTTCAGGTCGAACGAGTGTTAGATTAAAACTATGACATCAAATGCTTTTAATAGAAATATGCACCAGAGAACGTCAAAGAAACAATGTATTTTTTACAGCGCAATTTAGTTTCAGCTAATTGTATCGACATCATACATCTACATCTCACTTATTTTTCTGAAGTACTAAAATTCCCAGTTTTCTAGGTTTCATCTGTTCTTTGCGTCTATCAAAGCTAAATTTACTTGATGACTTAATTCGTCTGAAAGCATCCAGCACTGTTGGCATAGATTTAGAATTCAAATGTTGTTAATAAGAAACAGTGCATCAGATTTTAAAGTTTCATAAACGACAACAACTATATTGGTACGACTATGTTCTTAACTTAAAATAAGGAGTTTTTCACATACTATGACTTTCTAATACCTGAAATGATTCAGAGAGCATTATTTTTAATTTCATTTTATGAATTTATTATGTTTATGCACAGAAGATATCATAAAACATTATTTACAAAAATTCCATATACGGTCTGATTCGAAGCATAACAGCTTTGCCTGCATAATGTATTCAAATTTTATTCATATTTCCGAGATCTGAATACTATAATTCAGAGTTCGAAACTCGGTGATGGATGTGACTTGCAAACATCGCAACATCAACCGCGTGGCACGCAATACTGAATAAATTCTGAACAAGTAGTTTGTCCATTCATACTTAAATCAGTTTCCTATTACGAGGCATAATATCGGTTTGCCATTTTTGAGCCAAATTCAATTAGTCTAAGCCGGTTAAGATAAAAAAGAATAAGATAGATATTTTGAAGAATGTTTTTTCATGGAAGAATAAATCATATAATACCAACTTTCAGAGTTTTGCTTCATGTAATATATAAATAACTTCTTATTTATAATATTATCTTCTTATAATAGTATTAAGTTTCATGACACCTCTAATGCTTTTTATACATGTAGTAATAACAATTGTAATAAAAGCATTTGAAATTCGAAAGTCTTCCGATATTCAAAATTAGTAAAGATTTGACCCTGAAGAAGTAAAGAGCAGCCAAAGCTGTAGAATTAATTATATATATATATATATATTTCGAATTGCAGATTTAATAAGTCTTGCAGAAAGATCATTTTAATGTTTTCGAACTTACCACTTTTTATCCCTGATAATTGTAATATGTAATCTGCAACAAAATGACTATTAGTAACAAAAATAAAAACATTTGAAACAAATGTTAGAAAATACTAAACCGTATATTAGAAAACATTTATCATATAATTTTCTTTCTTTCTTGAATTTCATTTGGAAAAAATGCTACTCTTGTACAAACTTTTTTAAATGTAAATTTTTATCAGTCCCACTGGAATTGAATTTCTAATACAAAAATTTATCTGTGTGCACAGTTATCAATAAGGGTCTTCCGAAAATTTTGTACCGTTCAGTTATCTTTTTGATTTATACAATTTTCAAGCTGATAGATTACATTTATTTGGACTTCCATTGAAATACTTACTAGAAGGCAGACTTTGCTCCTGTTTCACGAACGAGAATGTCGCACAAAACTCGAAAAAAAATGAAACTGAAATCTCCCAATAAAAGAAAAAAATTCTTTTCTTAAATTTTGAAGAAAGCAATATCTTATTCTTCATAATTCTTTAATTAAGAACTCATATGAAAAAAGCATAGCATTCTTTAATTTCGTCAATGTTAATAAACCCGTTCATTTTAATTAGTTTCACTTTCTGTGTTTGTAATTTCATGAAACAAATGTTAATTAATTATTTAATTACTTTTTTATAATAGATTAATTATTTATATATATTTACATATATCATCATCTGTATTTTATACATATATATACATAAAAGGAACAATCTTATCAGAGGCAAAAGCTACATAATCAAAAACCAATCATAAACAACAAAATGTAAAAAAAAACCATGCAATAAACCCATCGAAAGAAAATATAAACAAAAGGCATAAGTAATAAAAATATAAGCAAAAAGGGGACAATAATAACTTAAAACACAAGCGCAATGATTGCGCAATAAATTCTGCAATTCTAGGAGTGTTGTAGGAATATTTCAAATTTTAATGGTGAGACACAAAAGGATGGAAGGTGTTTCGGGAAAGAGTACGGATTATTCCTCAGGAAAAGTGAAATCTATACTATCCGTATTAAAAATATTCCAAACACTTTCTGCGGACGGCGTTTGCTAATAAAGCCAAAAGAACACTGCCTTCACCTCTTTTACAGAAAAACTTTCCATCCTTTGTGTTTCTCCATTTAAATTTTAATTATATATATATATATATTTGTACATTAAGATAATTTTTTCATTTTGTAAGAAGTAATCATCTATAGTTTTGATTTTTTTTCATCTGTAAACATACAGTCTTTAAAGGCTAATTATAAGCTTCGTCTTATTACATTATTAGAATTTAGACAAAGCTGTCAAATTTTCGAAATAAGTTTTCACTCTCGTTCCTGTGATAAATATCTCTAATTAAGTTCAGTTTCCTGCCAAGTTCCAAAATGCAATGTCTTCTTAAGTTATACAGTTTTCTAAATTCTTTGGACTATAGAGCGTTATGTTTTGGTAAATGGGTGTTATAAATTAAACCAATTTATTTAGCCCAAACAGCAAATTAAAGTCAAGTTTTGTAAATAAAATAGTGAAAATTTATTGGGTTTTTGGAGAAATTAGCAAACGAATCATTAGAAAAGATAGGGAGTTTTGCTTGAGAAATGATTGTTGACAATATTCTGTCTACAGCTTTCGTCTAATTCAGGTAGTAATATTCTACACATACATTTACAAAACTGTAGAGCTTCAGTCTCTCTACACACTTAAATAGAAAATCTAATATTCTTAAAATATCTTTCCGTACATTTCGATGTTTAAATCTTTGTTCACAGAAATGCACAGTTTTAAATTCCATTATTTACAATCATTTTATTTTTCAAAAACTATTTACAGGGTTTCCACTTATATCCGTTACACCTCCTAAACTTCTAAACGTTGACAGCTTAGGCCATAAAGTTGGTGTCTAGGTATAGTAAAAAAGCTATGCGCTACTCGATGAGACAGCTTGCAAGACCATCTATCGGCCAATTTTGGAATTAGCTGTCCTATCTCGTAACCGGTGAAAGATACGAGAAAAAAGTCAATTAGAAAGTTGGAGAGCACTCTAGATTTAATATGAAAAGATACCTTGTGCACATTAATGCTCAAAACAAAATGCAAAAAATGAACATTTGTTTGGTCACGATTTCAAAAATTGTCATGTCATAAATAGTGGGAGAAATAAACTGAGATAAGTCCCTGTCTTCTGGATCATTTACTTATACCGCTCAAAATACTCCCCGTTATCCAATATACACATTTGCACTCTGGGCTGGATTTCTCGCTGCACATTGTGCAACATGGGAGGTGTTACGGAGACACAATCATCAGTAATGCGTCATCGAAGATCCTGCAATGCGGAAGGGTCGCATATCGCGAAAAACATGCATCGTCCGTTCATATTATGTCTGCCTGGATTGTTGGATAGTCCTCTAAGTTATTCATTACAAAGTTGCACCACGTGAAACGTCTCTCAGCATCGCTTAGCAGCAATTTCTGCTGTAGGTGTAGATCGGTATGGATGAGCACCTCATTCATTCTGGATTGTCCAAACGCGGCTTTTTGAGAGGCCTCAACTTTAACTGATCATTTTTGTGCCGCTCTGAGGATGGGCAAGAGTGTATGGTAACACATCTTCAGGCTGCACGTTGTACCCTACATTACGAGGTCGGCTGGTCACGCAGCCCGTCTCTCTTAAACGTTTTACAACTTTTAAGATGGTCTGTCGTGTAGGATGCGGGCCTTCAGGAAAACGTTCACGATATAGCCTTGCCGCTGATTTTGCCTTACTCCACATTCACCGTAAATTAACAACATCTCGCAATTCTCGGTAATGCCAAATTTTGCCATTACCCTCATCTTTAACGTACAACCCAGCAGAACCATCCTTTTTATAGCAGTAGTCTCTAGTGAACAGGTATGACGTTCCTTCCTCATTTGCATAGTACATGAAATCCATGACACTTCTATAAAAGACTTGGTTGAGTTGAGCTGTGTGCTTGGAGAGACGATTTTGAAAGATCAGCACAAAGTTCTCATGGTTTGTCGAGACATTCGGTAAAACCCGCAACCGGCGGGAACAGAACCATGGTGCTCATGAACGCAAATCGCGTGCGTCTCCCCTGCGCCACAACACAGGCTGGTCGTCAGTACGTAAGGTGGTCTCTTCTCGCTTCGCTCGATGCGTTTCACGACGCCATAGTGTTGAAAATCACTATCAAACAAATGTTCATTTTTTATATTCTGTTTTGAGTATTAATGTGTGCAATGTATCTTTTTGTTCTAAATCAAGAGTGCTCTACAACTTTCTAATTGATTGTTTTCTCGTTTCTTTCACCGTTTACGAGATAGGACAGCTAATTCCAAAATTTGCCGACAGATGGCGTTGCAAGTTGTCTCATCGAGTAGCGCATAGCCTTTTTACTATACCTAGACACCAACTTTATGGTCTAAGCTTTCACCGTTTAGAAGTTAAGGGGTGTAACGGATATAAGTGGGAACCCTGTATATATTTTTTTGTTGAGAATTTTATACTTGTGTATTAAATAAGTTGTTGAGTGTATGAATTTGATGTCAAGTATTTAGTAACAGGGAATCTGCCTTCCTTTTACGTTCAGCTCATCTCAGTCTAATAATTTAAGTACAGTAGAAAACAATAAAAATAAGTAAGTAATTCAAGTACGTTAATTACTGACGCAATATATATAAAATCTTTTGTATAAGAACTAATTTTGTCCACTATTTTAGTTGATAATGGTAAAAGAATGTTTCATCGTTTCATTACGAATAAAATACCTGTGACTTTCGATGGTTTGATATTCCCTTCAAAAAAGGAAAACGCTAGCCACTTATTTTTTATTTGACGAAGTTAAGGATTACTTTTCTTGTAAGCAGACTTTTCCTTGGTTTTTTAAAATTTGTTTATTCATTAGTTCATATTAGCGAAAATATCTCAATTGTAGAATTTTCTCTTGTATTTTGCTTTTGGTATTAATAAGGAAAAATCTAGTATTAATTATAGAAATATATTCCTCTGGGTCACTTCAAAATTTTCTCAAACTAAATTTTATTATCACATTTTTTTTCGAACAATTTGTGTTCTTTATAAAAACATATTGCTCTCATTTTATTAAGAAACAAAAAGTTTAAAGTTCTACATCACAAATATTTCATCTGACAGTAAAAAAATATTCTGTGATTTAATCAACATGATGTGATTTGCGAGATGTAAGTCCCATGCCATTTTTTAGAAAAGAATATTCAACATTATAATAGATAAACGAAATGCTTTTCAGATTCTGTCACCATTTCTATCCACAAATTCGAAAGGTTTCTTCAGAATTTAGAAAAAAATGATTTGATATTTTTTAGAAAATTAAAAAAAAATATTTTGAAGTTTATATTCTTTAGAATTTGTAAAGTAACTTAAAATTTTCTTGGAGAAGTTGGAAATGTTTTACTTCGCTTAAGTAACATTCTTTTATTTCGATAGGGAAAACAAATGCTATAATTTGAAATTACAATTTGTACATGCTGCTTCAAAAATGCATCATTCTTCTGCAGTTAATATGCAAATATGATACTCATATGGAATATTTGGAATATTCTTCGAGAATAGACTTGAAAGGATTTCCAAAGTGACTATATATATATACATTGTTTAATGCGATTGAAAGAGAAATATTTTATAGCTCATTAAAAGACTGTTGAAAATAAAGTGCAAAGATAAAACGTCATCGTCTGTTTCTAATATTTTGTATTTTGTTTAAATTGAATTCGCTTTAATAAAACACACACATATATATTTTAAATAGTTGTTTATTGTATTTCTGAAATTTTAATAAATATTTATTTATTTAGTAGCTAACGAATGTATTGAGCGTTCATTTTGAAATCAAGGTCCTTAAAATATGATAAAAAAAAGTATTACGAAAACCTTAGACACCTTGACAGCATGGCATCAATTACAGTATCAAATTTTCATTTCAGATTTAGACTTTTTCGATGCTTGCAATTCGTTTAAAAATGACAAATCTAATCCTAATATATGCACATGCCTAAAGTAGCAAGAATTAAATTGTATAATAAACAAGGACACATTTCAATATATATATTCAGAAGAATTATAAGTCTGATGAAGGACAGAGAGAAATATGCTTCAAGTTTATAGTGAATAAACAAGATCAAGTAATGAAATAGTTTAAATATTCAAATTTTCTTTAGTTTCTTTTTCTGAAAATCCACATCCAGTAATTGTAATATTAACAAAAACTAAAGATATGCTTCCAAGTTATTTTTAAGCGGTCTTACTAAATGGATATTACTCAGTAGTCTTGTTATGAAAGTAAAAATCGTATAACAAAAAGCAAATATTTTCAGATAAGATGTAATAGACAAAGATATTTCAACACATTATTAAGTTGTTTGCGCATATTAAGAATCAGCTTTCACATGTGTAGCATTAAATGTTCCAGAATTTCACAATTGAATTATGTATATATTTTGCATCATTCAGTATATAAACTTTCAAGCACAAAATTCATCATGTAAATTTTAATTGAAAGTCTCTTTTTTCCAAATTCATGAACTAGTGTAAAGATTTAGGAAGATATTCAGGTTAAAAAAATTTAATTTTTTTCATATATCATGGAAAATTTATGCAATAATTTCGTTTAATTTCAAAACATTACCTTGCAAAATTAATGCTGATCGGTAGTGTTAATAGAAATTTATGCATATGTGATACTCTTATTATTATTATTACTATTGAGATTTATACGAAAATTTGTTTAATTTCTCCATGGAAAAGTTCTTGATACAAAATGTATTTCCTGCCTACTTCGATTATTTTTATGCTCATTCGTATATTATAATTTCGTATATAAATTCGTATAATATATTATAATAGTTTGCAATATCTTGAAAAAATAATTAACTGTACATTTAACCTTTATAATATATAATATACCTAATCCATATAACCCCAATTATTCTGCTATAGAACTTAGTACTTCGACTGGCCAAAAATGGCGGATACAAAGAGGTCTTTTAACCCCAATACCCTTTTCGTAAGCGAGATATCTAAATACGTGAATTCACAAAGAAAGTTTTCGGTATACCTCTAATGTAGATGCAAAGGATTTTGTTTAACAGTCCAGGATGATTAAAATGTACTGCCTCTCTTGCATCCCCAAAGAGCACTTTAGAACCAATCAATCATTACAGTCTCCCAGAAGTTTAATAAACTTCTGTACGAACCTGGATTTCACCTGGATTAATCAATACATTTTCGTCCCAGCGCTGTTGCTAAACCATAGCTTTGATGCGCCGCTCTTTGTTAGAAAGGAACAATGGAAAATATTTGGAAGATCTTAGGTTCTAATGGTATAAATCGTATTTTTATGAACCCTATATTTTTAATTCAAAAGTGTTATTGATTATAATACTGGTATTAGATGCATAGTGATTATAAATATTTTATCTCTGCTAATAATAAAGGATATTGTGTGTTGGTGTTCCCTAGAGTTACGAAACTTGGCACAAACATTCTTTCCGAAGTGAGAATCTGCACCTCGGAGCCGTTTTCTGAAATTTAATTATAATTTTAATTAATTAAGAATTAAACAAAATTTTGGCACTGTTTAATCATAAGTTCCGAATATATTACAGCATGAAAATAATTCTTACACAATCACTCAATTCAAATAATTATCTTTTTAATTATATCAATTAGGTTGTCGTTCTCAAATTATGATAAATTTCTAAAAGTATTATTAGGCATAATTTACAATAGTAATTTTATATTGTTGCAATAGAATTCAAACCGTTTTCATTGCCTAATCAAATATTTAATGTGTGTTTCCCTTTTATTGTTGAAAGATAAGTTAATATCCTAAGGAAATTGATTTTCTTTTTTAGTTCATCTATTTTTCTGCGAAATCTGTAAACAAAAGACTCTAAGGTACTAAGCGTATTAGGAAATATATCCAGTAAGCTTAATCATTATGGTTGCCATGTTTACATTTTCTCTATCAGTATATTTTAATCCAGCTAACATACTGATTGACGTAAATTGGGCTGTACCATTTTAATACTGATGTCAGATGCATATTTTACCGGAGGAATAAGAAAGCGAAGTTAGCTCCGATAACTTGCTATTAAATGTTACATGACACGGACAGTTATTTTACCCATTACAGACATTCATGCAGACAATGACCAGAACATATGCGAGGTTAGATAAAGAATATGGATTAAATGTTTATCTCAATTTGAAGTTTAAAATTCCTTTAAGGAAACCATAGACACGAATAAGACATTAGGCATAAGAGATTCAATTGAAATTATATTTCCGGTGAATAAGCTGGTCGCCGCACGTTGCTGGTAGTTTAATAAGACAAACGCAATATTTCTTGCGTCGCATACCTAGGTTGTCGACTATAATTAGAATTTTTGTTTATGAATTTAGTTTTATTTTAATTTCTAAAAATCCTTATACAAATTTCAGCAAGATGCATAATTAATAGAAAAGAAAATAAAGCAACTTTATTCTTTAAATGTCATTTTCAAAACATTACAACTAACATGATCTATCAAAAATGAAGATTCGAAAAAGAGGAGACGGTGTTATTGGATATATTCCTGTCCAAACCGGGACAAGGAGCACAATGAGCGCATTGGGTTAAAATTCAATATATGACATATAAATATAAATTGACCATGATGGCAATTTTTCTATTCTCCAATTGATAATTGAATCTATTTTCTATCATGATATAGTATGGCAACATCAATGTATATTAATAACACATAATATTATCATTTACATTTATAAGGCATATCTGTTTATAAAAACAAGATTTCAGTTTATTTAATATTCCTAACGTACAGTTCCATTGCTTTACTGACAGGGTTGTTCCTTCGTTTAACAAGACGTAAAGGATTAGGATTTAATTCCCATCTATTTGAATCTAATATGTTTATGTCCTGATTTCTCTGGGGATAATTTTGAACCTTCTCTCCTATCCTATTTTTCGGCCTTATATGTTAGAAAATTTTATTGCTAATGAAACAAATCAATAATAAATAAACAACAGCTGACGCTCGCAAGAGTCACCAGATTTCATTGATCAACAACTTGAAAGTTGGAAATGTACCTTCCCCGTTCCAAGTTCAACAGTAATGCTTTAAGAATTTTTCTGCCATGTTCTCTTTATTTTTGTACGAGTAGTTTTCCTGCTTCCATTTATGGCTTATCCAGTAATTAATTTCCTTTTCTTGAATGCTAAAATTAATGAGATATCCATAAGGCATGACTTGAAACCAAAATTTTAGTTATATTTCTTAAAATTACCCTCGTAACAATAGGAATTTTATATTAAAAATCATACCTTTTCATGGAATGAGAAAATAATTTTATTGACAAGAAATAATCATGAAAAACGAGAACGTTATTGTCTATTACAACTCAAAGATGTCAGGAAACTCCAACATCACGAACTAGCAATGGACTGCCCCAGCGAAGTAGACACTGAGAAAATACTCGAAAAGATAGGAAATAAGCCCTGTCTACAAGAAAAAGTTAAACAGGTTCAAATCAAGCAGCAATTATCTAAATACATAGTATACGGTCTAGAACCGGAGACTGCTAAAGAAGATATTGAAAAGGCTCTTTTTTGGAACTTTGGTGACCTTGGTGACAAGAATCTTAATGTTTTGTTCCCCATCAAAGGTAAAACAGGAAATACACACTGGGTCTTCCAAACCCCACTGTCAATCTATCACCTCCTTAAGAAACGGAAAAAAAACTACAGGCGAACTGGGAAACCCATAGATTACGGGAATTCCAGAGCGTCCGTAAGTGCACAAAGTGCCAGGCACTGGATCACACAGCATTTTTAAGGCCAAGAAGCGCTATTTTGGCTACTGTGCAGACAATCACAAAACCAAGGAATGCCAATGTTATAAACCAAGCTACAGTAACTGCGATGACGCAAACTACTGACTTAAAAACATTATCGGGCCAATTACCCTTCATCTGACCCTAGACGCCCCTGCTACATAACCAAACTCAAAGTCCTAACTAAGAATACGATCTATTTGTTCCAAGGATGAACTACTACAGTAACTTTTATCTTCAATTATCTCAACCCCAACAAATACCAACTGAAAAAACAACCTTCAGTAGACTGACCCGTTTCCAAAAAAAATCTCTGGAAATCACAAATTGCCAACACAGCCCCTATTGGCGCATGCAAAAAATAATAACCAATCCTATTCCTCGTCCAAGAGACCTACATCTTCGTTGGAAAACTTGCAGGTATCCCAGGATCTTGGAAACAATGCCTGTCAAATAATAAAAAGGCAGGGATTATTTCTCTACCTTCTTGCATCAACCTCATCTTCCTCCAAGCAACAGAAAACTCTGCAGCTATTAAATTCCAAACAGACCAAGGACCGCTTTCTGTTATATCAGCCTATTCGCCTCCTTTCAGGAAACATCCACGACACCCTTCAGGAGCTAGACACCATTCTAACAAACATCGGAGATGAGAAAGCCCTCATAGGAGCGGACGTAAACGCCCATAGAAGAGTTTCGGGGTACAAAAATGAAGAACATAGGGGAATCGAAGACCTGGGTCATCAATTATTTCTCCTCAACGAAACGAACTCTCCCCTCAACTTTCGAGAGCCACGGAGAAAAAGGATGACCTTATCACTTAGTCACCAAGAATGCTGAACTAGCCACCACCAGGAACTGGAAAGACCTCGATGAATTGCCATACAGCAATTATAAATACATAAAAATTGTCATCATGATAAATCAAACAACAAACAGCAACCTTAGGTTTAAAACTGACTATTGTTGTCACAATAAAACTATTTTAACCTGGTAACCATAGCCCTTCATCTTCAACAATTCATTGTAAAATGCGCCACTCCAGATCAACTCGACAATATCACAGAAAAACTGCAGATCGAAATATTCAAAGCTTGTAAAGCTACCAATAAAATCAAGAAAGTCAAAACCGCGATAAGCATCAGATGATGGAACCAAAGACTAGAAATCAAGAAGAAAGAGATCCATGTCCTCAATAGAAGACTCCACAAACCAGAAACGGAAGAAAAACAGCGATTTGAAATAGCCTTTTCCGAGAAAAAGGCACCGATAAAGTAACCAAAAAAGATAAAAGGAGCTCGTTCCGGAACATGTGCACTAGAGTAACAGACCCCTTCGGGTTGCCATAGAAAGCCATCGTCAAATATAGACATCCTCCAGCAGACCTTTTCAAACTTCTTGGGAACCCATCTAAAAGAGATACTAATTCTTTTGCACTGTCCATCCTAAAAGAACTTAACCCTCCAGCCCAAGACACGAACCCTTCTTCTCCTCGTCACTCTCATCTGTCCCAGGAACCGGATATTTCCAAGAATGAATTGAAAAGAATCCCGAAGAAAGCACCATTAAAAAAACTCCAGAGTACCATTAAATATACTTTGTCATACTAAAAAAAATCAACAATAGAATTTCTAACCTTCTCAAATACTACTTCAACAAGTGCCTGAAGCTCAACAGTTTCCCTGCTCCCTCAAAAAAGAAATAATTGTCCTTTTCCACAGGAATGAAGGAAGATACAACCAACATCAAATCCTACAGGCCTGTCACATTTTCCCAACAAACAGAAAGATATTCGCGAAACTCCTTCTACAAAGAGTTAACATCCGCATTAAAGCCAATAACGTCCTCCATCCAAACCAATTTGGATTCCGTGAGAGTATCTCCACGGACAACGCCATCCATCAATTAATCAAGAAGATCAAAGAATCCAAAAGAAATAACAACCATACCCTGGTCATTTCCTTAGACATCCAGAGGACATTCAAACACCTTCAATACTCATCCATTCACAATAACATAGATGCTCTTGACTTCGCCTCCAAAACGACCGATACATTTAAGGATATTCTTCGTAACAGAAAAGTAGCCATGAAAACTTCCTAAGGCGCAGTTTTCTAGCTAGGGAAACAAGCCTGCGCACAAGGATCCTACACAGGCCTCCTGTTCTGGAACTTGGTCGCCAATGAAATCCTTTAGGAGAGCTGGCAGCCAGGAGTCCACCTTCAGGCAATAGAAGAGGACTTTTCGTTAGCAGCGAGATTATGTTTTCGTTATCAGCGAGCCAACAGGAGCAAAACTCAAATCCATTGTCCACGAAGTTCTTGCGGTATTCAGAAGATGGAAAGACAAACACAAACTCCTAGTCTGAATAGAAAAATCCTGCAATACTCTAATAAGTAAGCTAGTTAGCGGTCCGAGTATAAAATGAGCTGATAAAATAATCAAGAGGTCAACATCTTTGAAATACCTTGGCGTAACAGTGGATAACAAACTAAACTGGGCAGAGGATCTTTGCAACCTAAAAACTAAAATTACTTATATCCACCAGAACATCAGGAAAATCGCTAGGGCCGCTTGAGGACAAAACAAAGCACTGACGACTTTACATCAAGGTGGCAGAACGTATGGTCCTCCACGAAGCAGCAGCGTGGGCTTACCGACTTTCAGCTAGACAAGAACAGAAGTTCAACTTCCTCCAAAGAAGGTTCCTTCAAAATATTTCCGGAGCTTATTACATCCCCCCAAGGCCACCTTTCAGGTAATAGAAGGACTACTCCCCCTCCACTTGAAAGCAGAACAAAAAGCTGTCTACGTCAGAGCTTCAAGATTTGGAAAAGCAAGCCACTTCAAAGACCAGAACTTCGACCCTAAACACTTTGAAGGCAAGGTCTCCACGGTCAAGTTCCACCCAGTCTCATTCGATCTAAAAGACCGCGTCCCCTTCGACTACATTTTAAGCACAGATGAACCCATCAATATTTGTACAGACGGTCGAAAATAGGGGATAGAACAGGCTGCATTTTGTGTGAGGGAAAATAATATCTCTAAAACTCAATGAATGTCGCAATTCAAACCTTATAATTTAGTATTTCAAGCTGAACTAATTGCCATAAAGGGAGTCTGCACTTTCTCTAGTCAATCCAAACAACACATTAAAATCGGGACTGACAGCGAATCCAGCCTCCACTCTATCTCCTGTTTAAAAACCAACAGTCCACTTCCTTAGGATATTCAAAACATCCTTATCAACTCTCCAAGTATTAAACTCGCTGGGATTAAAGCGCATGTGGGACGTGTGGATAACGATGCAGTGGATCTCTTCCCTAAGAAACCCACCTAGGAAGGGATCCCAACATAATATCCTAATATCCAGCACCAGGAGCTACTTCAAAAAGAAACTTCATGCCATCTCCACCCAACTCTGGCAGAATGAATGGGACAACGATGACACTGGAATGAATGTCCACCTAATCCTTCCAAAGGTCAAGTCTTCTCCAGCTTCGTGGCAAAGACCAGAAATCATATTTGCAACGGGACATGGCCTATTCCCAACTTACCTCAAGAGATTTAGCCTCAAAACGACCGATTGCTGTGGTTGTGCAAGTTCGGAAGCTCTCTGCACTTCGCAACCAGCTGCCCCCTTATAAGCTCATTTCATCTTACCAAGCCCTCAAACGACCTAGAACATCTCTGGTGGAAAAGAGTCCTCAACAACCCATTGTCAAGAATTAAGATAAGAAAATTGATCAATTTTATCTCCGAAAATAAAGACATTCTTTTTCCACCCAACTAACTTCAATGTTTCGAAGTTCTCAAACTATTGATGCTCTTCAAAATCTATAGACTCTCAATCAACGGAAATCTTAACGGACTTTTTGAACACTCACTTGACTCCTCCTCTGCTCAAATTGCATCTCATGTTCAAGTTTTGCATAGTGTATTTAAAATTTAGCTCTCCTATTAATGCATTATTATCACCATGTTATTATTTGCTCAAATTTTCATGCTTTCCTTTTATATAATTTTAGTCCTATTATTTTATTATTAGTCTTTTTGTTCTTACACTTTATATTTTTGTACAAAGATATTCGTATGGTTTATTCAATTATGAGTTGAGTATGCTTTTTTTCCCCTTCCTTTTATATAACTTAGGTTTGTTGAGTTACTTGTTTATTATCCTTCCCAATGTTAAGCTACCATTTTTTTTCTTGCCAATTGCATAACAAGTGTATCGTAATGTGTTGTTTCTCATACCATAACTAGTCATTATTCATTATTCCAAAATGCCCTGTGGTCCCGTAAATCCAATCGATAACCCTTATGGCCAGTATATGTACAACTACACCCATCCGTAAACACTTCTTTGCTCTGTTTCCCAATGACACATCGTGCAACTTAACCGAAGCAAGGACAGATGTGAGGTCAATCATGTCTCCCTAGAGGAGCACGGTATGCTCTTCCTTCCACGTATACCCATTCAACTGACAGGGAAGCATTGGGCTCCGAGCTCAGGGGTATGCAGTGACGTTAATTTTTATATCTAATACAACTAAAAAATATGCACAAATATTGAAAGTGACAGAATCTGGAACTCTGGGTACTATTGGTTATCTACGAAATCCTTTATCTCTTGGAAATTTCCAAAGTTATTGGATGCATATTCATTTGTGGCTTCTTCGCTCATCCAAATGCTCCACATTCCGTCCAACACTACATACCATATTTGCAAATGCATCGTGTTTTATATGGTATTACTAAAATATACAATACCATTAGAACGTGTAATCCATAATACATAATCCAAATTTAAAAGAGTTAAGGGGATTATTTCTGAGCCATTATTCCACATCTTGACTTTTTAGCTTAATACTCAAAATTATGTATGTGAGAAAAAAAAATTAAATAAAAATGAAAAAGTAAAAAGAAAGTAATGAAGAGAGGTTGACAATTACTTATCATTTATGTGTCTTTTAATGAATTAGCTTTATTGTATTGCTTAATATTATTATTTAATGTACCAAAAAAAGAATAAAATTAAGTATATTCACAATTTATAAATCTCGAAAGATACAACAAAATCTATCAGTCATCTCTTTTTATCAGAATATCTATTTTATATTTGGTCTGTGGTAAAAATATGTTATGCGTGATTCGATGATCACTCGTGAGTAATTTTAGGGTTAACATATGCTAGTAAAAATCAAAGCAAATTGCGATTTTTTAAAAGGATAAATATAATCTTTTTCAAATGATTTTCCTTCCTTTCTTTCAAAAGTAGATAAAAGACGAAAGTACTGCCAACACCAAATATTTATTTTATTTCTTCCTGTAATATAATGTTTTTATAAACGTGTTGCTATTAACCCTCCAGCCAATATAATGTTTTTATAAACGTGTTGTTATTAACCCTCAAATCCTAGGCTTTCTGATTGCTACTTTTAACGAAATTGTCACGCTGAAAAAGAAGATTTTTCTCCAAGTTGTCAGGTTTTGGTCAAAAGGATTTCAACCCCTCTTTTGTGGTCATTTTTTGCCGCAGGGGGCTATTAGACCTGTTATCGGGCGGCAGTGACAGATGACTTCTGACCCCGAATATTTGTAACAGGATCTTTTGATAGAAGACCTTTCTTTCAGTATTCTCAGAAAAGTTTGCAGTTTGAAATGCAACATGTTAGAATGGGAATCGGTGAAAGATTTTAGATTTTTTCTTAAATTTCTACAAAAACCTTATAAGAAATTTTTCTTAATTTTTACATATGAATCTTATTGTTACAAATGAAATGTGTACGTTTCATTGTTTTCTCCTCAATGCATATTTTTTTTTAAATATTTTTATCACATCGAACGATGAAATTATTGATCGAATTTAACTTTTGGAACAAAAAGAAATATATATTGATCTTTCAGTGCATTGCAAATGTATTGTAGTACTTAAAAACGTGTGTTTAAAGCAATAATCATAATTAGCATATATGTTATAATTTTGTTTCTTCAACATTTATTAAAACAATATTATAAATAGAGAATTTCGTTTGATATTTCGGATTTCGAGACAACCATCTTTGGTGCTTATCTGCAGATGATTACGATTTTATATTTTGTTGAATTTTCATAACTAAGTATTTGTAACCAAGGGTGGATATAAGAAGGCTGGGGGTGTGGGAGGGGAAAATATCTTAGAAATTAAGAATAATTTAATTAAAATAATTATTGTAATGCTTAATGTGCAAATGTTTTGTAGTACTTAAAAATGAGTGTTTAATACAATAAACACAATTAATAACACTACGTTATAATTTGTTCCTTCCACATTTAGTAAAAATTTTTTAAAAAAGGAATCTCATATGACGTTTCGGATTTGGAGATAACGATTTACAGTGTTTATCTGCATGAGTACGATTTTTTTGTTAAATTTTCTTAAATTAGTATTTGTGACCAAGGGTGGATCTAGGAATCTTATGGGGGGAGGGTTGAGGAATAAAACAAAACCACCCTTTTTTTTGAAATCTTAAAATGATATACTCCTTTAAGTTATGCACTTCTTTTATAATTTTTTTATGGTATAAATTGACTTCACTGCGTTGTCATTCAATTAATTTTATCTGTCCTTTCATAAACACAAGGAAGAGACTTATTTGTTTTCACAATTCCGGAGAAAAGCCCAAGCATAAGAACCTTATGTAATGCTCAATAAACTTAAAATTCCCAATTATAAGAAATTATTACGTTAAGAAAATATACGATTTTATATAAACAATGTTGATCTTTTCAGAATGAAACAGTTCCACAAATTGATTACATAAATTTTGTCCATTATCTTTTTTAAATACACTAATAAATGAAAGCAAATAAAAGATTTTATTAAAAGGTATGAACGTACTCATATGTTAAGTAATATATAAGTAAATTTTGTATACAGGGTTCCCACTTATATCCGTTACACCACCCTTAACTTCTAAACGGTGACAGCTTAAGCCATAAAGTTGGTGTCTAAGTATAGTAAAAAGGCTATGCGCTACTCGATGAGGCAACTTACAACGCCATCTATCGGAAAAAGTTGGAATTAGCGGTCCTATCTAGAAAACGGTAAAAGATACGGGAAAAAGGTCAATTACAAAATTGTAGAGCGTCTTCTATTAGTACAAAAAGATAGCTTGTAGACGTAAATGCGAAGAAATGAATGTTTAAAGTGCACATATGTTTGTTTTCGATTTCCGAAACTGTGACTTCTCTAAACGGGCTAAAACGAGAAAAAACAATTAATTATTACAATATAACTTTATTTTCGGTGTTCAAAGAGCTCTCCGTCATCTACAATGCAGATTTGAGTCCATATTTAAATTTCACTTTGCATACATTTTAGCATATAGTTGGTGCGCAAACACAAGCAACAGTGATACGTCTTGCAGTGTTGGCGGAAACATCATACACCTGATGTTTCAGTTATTTGCACAAGATAAAGTATAATGGGGTCATTCTTTGCTCGAAAAATAACATTTTCTTTTTTTATTCGTGCCATATGACGTCAAAATTTCCGAAAATGGGAGCGAACAAATGCGCATTTTACACGTTTGTTCTTAGCATTATTGCACTCAAGGTGTCTTTTCGTACTAAATCGAAGACGCTCTACAGTTTTGTAATTGACTTTTGTCCCGCATCTTGTACTGTTTTCGAGATAGGACCGCTAATTCCAAATTTTTCCGATAGATGGCGTTGTAAATTGCCTCATCGAATAGCGCATAGCCTTTTTACTATACCTAGACACCAACTTTATGCCCTAAGCTGTCACCGTTTAGAACTTAAGGGGGTGTAACGGATATAAGTGGGAGCCCTGTATATGTATAGTATTTTATATTCAAAAATT
Source organism: Araneus ventricosus (assembly GCA_013235015.1). NCBI lineage: Eukaryota > Metazoa > Arthropoda > Arachnida > Araneae > Araneidae > Araneus > Araneus ventricosus. The sequence goes on from BGPR01000522.1 coordinate 467,623, forward strand.
AAGTTTCAAAAGGAATTTGAGTTCGAATGTCCTGAAATTAAAGTAATCTTTAGAAGAGAAAATTTTTACCTTTTTATTTTTTTATTTTATATTCCTTTTATTTGTGTGTTAAATTAAAACATTTCTTTAGTTAGAGCTAATAAAAATACGTATATGTGCATATCTAAGGTTTACAGACATTCATTTTTATGCCCGTTAGTTGACACTCATTTTGGATACACATTTACTCTCTAAATCTAAAAAATAACTCAGAATGATCGGCGAATTTTTCGCAGGAGACTTCTGGCCCTGATTCTACGCTAGGCCTGGCGCTTTTTCTGACCTAGATCTTTTCAAACTGACCCTCCCCTGACCACAAACACTCCCTCTCATTATGTCGCTGAGTGACACCTGGAGGTGGAAAAGAAAAACTTATAGAAGGAAAATCTCGGGTCTGACACTTATGAGGGAGTTTTCTTTCCAGAGACCGTCTCGGGTCTGCCATTATGAGAGGAAAAGATTTCACGCAGATATCTCCGGCCTGACGCTAGGAGGGTTAAGAGAGCTTTGGAATCATTTTGTGTACCCAAAACCAATCATTTTTGATGACAAAATATATTTTATGCTGGAAAAAAGCAAAATTATATATGAGAGTATGTTTCGGAATTCTCTAAAGCGTTCATGAAGGGGAATCTACAAGAATTAATACCTTTCATAAATGAATGAGAATTCTTTTTTAAAATATAAATTTAGCTCACGTACTTTCTTCTGACTAGCCATGAAATCTTATACAGCAGTGTTATTTCTTCTTTAGAAGGTCTTTCCTACCACTACAATAAGGTTTTTTTATCCAGAGTAACAGCTGCATTGTAATTTATTCATTATAATTTTATTCTTTTTTCTGATAAATCTCTTCCACTCAAGGATCATTCCATATTGACAAGTCGTACCAAAATGATTTTCACAAATCCAAAATGACTCTACAACGCCCATTAAAAACTTCCAAACACTATGCATTCCCTGTTATTCAAACCAACAAATTGTGAGGAAATATCAGAAATTTCCTCCCTTTGTCTAGCGACACAAACAGAGCGATGCTGTCTCTTAAGTAAGTATTTTCCAGGGTTAAACGGAAGCCAAGGAGTGATCCCTTTTCATGTTTAGAAGGAAAATACCGAATTGGGATATTTGAAGTGGTTCTCCCGTCGACGTGCACTTGCTACCGATCAATCTGCGCCTTGATCGAACACATTTTTCTTACGCGAGAGTGTTTAAGGATAATTCTTGCTAAATTTGGCCTTATCGGAAGACACGGCCAACTGAGATGCATGCCACAAAGATTAATAGAAGCTAAAAATAGCATAGGAGGCTAACGCATTCTTCATCATGTCGTGATGTCAAGAAATGAGATATAAGAATGTTAAGAAAAGGCCGAAACCGATTTCATGTTAAGAAAGGTTTATTTGGTTGTCTGATAAATACACTGAGATTGAATTACTGGGATTATAAAATTCTATTAGATCTATTTTCTGGTCCCTTTTATATCTAGCAATAGCATATTGATACCAAATTTTATTTGTTAAATAAGTATCTAATATCAAGTAATATTCTGTTCATGCAACAAATTATTATTATATCAAGAATATAAAACTAAACAAAATTCTATTTTAAAAAAATCTCCTTCTTTCTTTTTATATTGCCTACATATCTCTTAGTAAGTATCAAGATAGGTGAATCTCTGTGCTCTCTCAGATGAATAAAAATGTAAAGTTATTTCAATACTCGATTCTTTACTTTCAAATTATATCTATTAGTGGAAGAAAAGGATAGTAAATACAAAAAGTAGCATCTATTTACTTGGGTTTTTTTTATATCATTCTCTTTTTTCTGTCCGTTTAATGTTTCTCCTTAAAGTTTTTTTCTTGAAAATTTAACTTTATTTATTATATATAATGATATTTAAAATTTTCTTCAACATTTAAAAATGGGAAGTTCAGTGTCGTTTACAAACCATTCAACAGCTTTTATAAATGTCTTAACCTTCGGTCGGGCGCAGTACAAATGCTAATGTGTTCGGGCGCAACTCAACTGTGAGATTACAAATTAAATTTTTGCTTAGGCTTAAGGAAGACTTAGCAAACTGAACTCTTCACTCATATAAAGCAATATTTGAGTTTTTTCATTGACTTTTCTGTATTTCTTTGCAATTTAAATTAAAAATATTTAAACAAAACTGGTATAGGATCTGAAACACCGTTTGAAACATATATCACTTCTGATCACACACTAGAGATTTTCAATATGATGAAGCAGAACACCAATCGCCATATTTGTACATATCTTGCCTCGATGAAGGTCACGCACAATGGCAGTTTTGTTATCCAAAATCTCTAAGGGTTTTTCTATGTCTTATTATTCTGCATGAATAGTGCATCTCAAGAAAAGTTTTCTTTTTATTATTAAAAATATTTAACTCTGATAATATCCATTTTTGCTCTGATTCTATATCATAGACATTGCCAAAGCCTTTATTTTCCACAATAGTTATTTTGTGATGAAAACGAAATAAATTTTTATCCCTTAAAATAACATTTAATTACTATTGTAAAAAACTTTTAAATCCAATACCTTTTATAAACATCTGAGCATCAATGATGAGTTGCAATGTAATCAATCAATGAGGCCAAAAGTAAGTGTGCGTGTGTGCATGCAAGTGTTTTAAGTAATAATGTAAATTTAGTTTATTAGGCAATATTTGTTTAACATGTATTGACACAATACTTGAAAAATTCAAGAAAGTTTGAATTAAATTTGAGCAGTGAAAAGAAATAGAAATGTTGGATAGGCTACATCGCTGCAGTGCCTATAGACGAGCAGCTCCAGTTCATTGTACGAGTGTAAGCTAAAAAATGCGGTAATTCAAAAACCCAATATAGAAGAAATTACAAAGTTCATACATATATAAAATCCAACAAGGTACTTAAATTATAAAGTAATATTTGATTAAATGCAAATTATAGTAGTAAGTTAAAGATTATTTGGCTGAAGTAATATTTTACTTTGAAAATTCTGATAATTGTAAAATATATCAAAATCATCTTTTAACTGAAACGTAACTGAACTAAAAGACCAAATATTACTAAATTGAATATCATTTTTTTTTACTTCCAGAGCAAATAACTAATTAAATACAAAAGCCAAATGCCAAACGCTCGACGATTTTTTACGAAAGTTCTGAAGAATAAGCTGCGGCTCGAGATGTCTTAGAACACTCTTCAGCAGAATAACCCCCAAAGAATTTTAAATTCTTCTCACTTTGTTTCTCCTATCTTTCATTTTCATTCCACTCTAAAAGTATACATCGAAACTATCGACTTCGTCACCTTCCGCTATTGGCAAATCCCTTCAAAATATCCTCTTTCACATTCCAGATCTTTACATTTCCTTAATCAACCCTTTTAATGGCTATTTTCTGCTTCCAAGGTGTGTGTAATTAATCTCACAGGATAACTTTCCTTCCGTCATTTTCGGAAAATTTTTTGTTTCCTTCAATCCTTTTATATCCTATTGCTTTTGGACTTTCTCTCATGGCTGAGTGTCTCAGGAGGTTGTTTTCCGTTATGCTAGTGGATAAAGGATAAATAATACTGTACATCTTTATTTAAGCCAAACTGAAACTTTTTTTACTTCAGCTGGATTCCTTTTGTTAGCATCTTTGGATTCTTTGAATTACAGCAAAAGATTTTATGCTCGTGAATAGAGTATTATTGGTATTTTTGAGATAAAATGGATTTTATGTATCACTTGAAAACCTACTTTCATCACTTGAAAAGAAAGAATGACTTTTTTCGGTTACAAATAATGAAGAAAAGCTTCCTAATTTATAATTTAGTGTTATAGATTTTTTTACTGTTAGAAAAATTAATTCTAAAACGTAGTTATATGCTTGGAATTCAGTAGTTTCTGTAGCTTAAATTTTTGAATACTTTTAAAATAATTTTATTAAAATAATTTGAAACAGAAAAATTTTTTTCATACAGTTCCAATTTCTGTGTATAAAATTTGTGTACAGAAATTGGATATATAATATGTAATAAGCTTTTTTAAAAAAATGTTGTTATATATGGTTTTTAGGAAATTGGAGCTTCTTGTAATGACAAAGATTTATTAAAGCTTAAGTTAAAATAAAGGGAAAAGTCGCCGAATTTGAACCACCTGGACATATTTTTATGTGCAGTGATGGAGAAGTAATTTTAATGAAAAACAGGTAGGTCGATTTTTTTTGTAGCTTATTTATCTTTAAAACAGTGTAATTAACTTTTTATGACTTTAAATTCGTTAAACAGTAGCTTAAAAAAATTTATCATCAGGCCAATCAAAGAAACTAGTTGCTTAGATTTAATCACTGGTTGCCCAGATGTGACTTTAAGCACAACTGGAGCAAAAATATTTTTGGATTCTCAAATTCTAACCAGCTCCCGATGTATGAACCGAAGTATGAAATTTTATACACTGTACCATTTCCTTTTCTCCTTTGGTTTCCTTACAAATGATACGTACCCTTTTGTTTTACTTTTAGATACAACATTTTATGGCTTTAGAGTAAAATGTTTTTGCTTGTTTTGAGTTGTTCCAATTCCACTTTATGATGTCTACTAGGGGTAATAAAGTGCTTTCTGGGATGTTCATGTAATTAAAGGTATTGATCCCGTTTTCCTTAAACGGCCCAGTTTAGGCAAATGTTTGTGGTCCAATCTAGACAACAACCAAATTAACCCCCTATCCTTATTTTTAAACTATATTAATAAATTGATTAAAGTAAATTGTAGCCAAAGAAATGTCCTGTCTGAGTATACAATGAAGTTTTTCCTTCTTAATTTAAGAAAGAGGAAGCGTTTTTTGTACTTTGTTAAAATAATGATGGATGAAAACTAATTCTAAAAACTTGTTCTGGAAATGTATCCATGTATCGTTTTCTCTGAAAAAGGATGTTATACGTCCTACTTGTATCATTAGAACAAAATTTTACTATTTTATGGTCAAAATATTTAATAGAATTGAAGTTATGATACCGTCCCCATCTAGGCGTCGGTTCGAATTTGGTGACTTTCTCCTATATTTATTGTTTTCTGTTAATATAAAATCCACTCTCTGATCTCTTCTTTTTGGCCAAAAAACGAAAATTCGATTGATTTTATTTTTTCTTTTCATCTATGTCCAGTAATACTCCCTACTCCTTCCCTCCCTCCACTTTCTCAATAAGAGCTGAAATTATTTTTTTCAACTCTTCGTATACTTTTGCTTTTTTCTCAATCGAAAAATCTGTAATGAATTAAAAGTACTTTTCATTGCATGACGGATATTCCTAACATGTTCATACATACATATATCAAATAAATAATTAACGACCGATTATTAATAAAAAGACTATGTCTTCATTAATTTAATTTTCAATACATTTTGTTACAGTTATCTTATTTCATAATTGTGTAGATAAAAAGTTAAAAGAGATATGGATTTAGAAATTAAAATTATTATTTAGCTCATCGGTTGTATTAATATAGAGATAACTAATTTCAGATAAAGCTGCAATGATATTGAATTATCATTAAAATCACTGGTCACTGTCTTTCCACGGCAGATTTTGACTCAATATATGTAAATTAAAAAGAATTGTTCTGAATGTGTTTCATAGATTGTGATTTCATTCTTTGGAAACATTATGATGGTACTAACTTCTAATTTTTACATGTGCTACAGCCTTTTTCGGAAAGGGCACCTTAAAAATACGTTTAGAAATGTTAAGGAGAGTTGCAATTTCCCTGGATGCGTTTATTTAAAACAGGTTGTTTTTGTAATAAAGTACAGAAATTCCCCTCGAGGGATGCTGAAAGATTTATAAGTCACTCTAAAGAAATAAATACAGCACGCGCTCCTTATTCTATCTTTGAGAATTTTCCGTGACCCTCAAAAAAAGGAAAAATATTTCTAATTTATCACCTTAACTGCTCCCTTAGGTCAAATTACACTTGCGACTGAAGGTGCCAAATTGCACATAAATGCAAGTGAAATAACCGAGATTTTATTGAATATTAAACTTATAAAAATATTTCGAATTTTAGAGAGTAGCCATTTAAGTAGGTGTTTCGCAACAAATTTGACGTAGAAATTGAAATATATTGTTCTTGACATAAAGATATATATTGTTAAAAGAATAGTAGGTTTAGCCTTGAGCAAACAATCACACTTTTTGTTGTTTAACACTTTAGATCAGGAGTCAATAAGGGATAATAATAAAAAGAGGAACTTATGAAAGCATTTCCCAGTAAAGATACATCTGAACCAAGTAATATAAAGAGGACATTACATTAATCAGAATGGAACCGACATAAAAGATCAAAATTACAAGGAAACTATTTTTAATTTTAGAGTCATTTTATTTACAACATATTCAGGCATCTTTAATATATTATAAAGTGAAATTACTATTGCACTATTATTTTTATTTGCACTTTGCAACATTCTTTTTCCTCCAATACATGTTTTAAAAATTCTGAATTATATGAAATTATTCTTAGTAGCTATGTTATATTTGATGCTTTAGCGACGATAATACAGTACTTATATATTATTTATCTGGCAGTTTGATAAGCAACCGATTTATAGCATATTCATTATGCACTAAATGTTCATGGACGTAATTACTAATATTGCTCTAAAATGGAATAAAACGAAACCAATTTTTGAATATTCTATCATCAATGAAATTCTAAATTGAAGTTGTCTAAATATAATATTTAACATGCTTTATAATTTGAATTAAAGTGCTTTCTTTAGATATAGGAGTTCATGGTCTGAATTCCGAATTGAAACATCCCAAAATCCCAGTTACATAAATATATGGGTCATATTCCTTCATAAAGGATCGTACTTCAATTTATATTTCTTTGAACTAAATTTAGAATAAATTTAAACGATTTTTCTACTTTGGAAGTATCAGTGAGTCCTTAGCACCAGATCCACTTTATTCTGTAAAGAAAAAATATTCCCTTCAAATTGAGTTGTAAAACATGAATTATGCATAAAGATTTCGAAGTACTTTTTAGTGTCTGTTGGTTTCTCTCTGAAAATATTCTAAAGTGTTTCACAAGTATGAAAAATTTAAACTTTTAAGTGATTTCAGCAGCATTAAACTGTGATTCAGGCATATTTTTTTTCATTTATAAGCTATCAGACTATAAACATCTTTTGAAAATATTAGAGGATTAATAATTTTAGGGCCACACGCTCCAGACTTTATTTTTGACTGAAGCAAAAACATTGGATTTATATCTAAGAAAAATTATATAACTTTTCATTCCATTTGAGAAAGAAAGTATTTCTACTTTAAAAAAACTTTAAGTTAAATTTTTAAAATTACTGAATGTTTCCGGCTTTTTAATAAAAGCTGTCGCATAACTCTAATTACAGATTTTATTTGGAAAAGATTCATATAAAATATATGTAATAAATTGTCTTAATTTAATTTTTTTTAAAAATTAAATATAAAAGCATAAACGATTGTCTGCCATCCATCCGTACTGTGTAGGTTATATAATAATATCGGGCATACTGTGTGTCTCCTAGCAGGCTTATATATCATCATTTCATTTAAAATACTAAGTAACGCCGGTAAATAAATTAAATGTTACATTTTTCGACCTAAACAGCTATAAAACAAATTGAGATACCACACAATTTCTTATTCCACGCTATATTTGATTTGTGTAGCAATACTTATTCCTTTTAATCTAACAAATGTTCTCATTTCACATTTATTCTGACAAAGCTATTCCCTAATTTGTTATTTATTCAAGAGTTCCTGTCAGTTGTAGTTGAACCATTTGTAGGTCTTTTCCCGCTGATCCATATTAAGTATACGAAATCTCTTATTTATACCAAATTAAATTTGCATTACAGTTAATCAGTATTCAAGCTCCTCTTCCTTAAACTCCTTCATCCCTGTGAAGCATATGTTTAATCAGGAGTATTTATGTCTAACGCCTCCTTTACGCAGAATTCTTGCAAACACTCGTCAAATTTGCATGCCTCAAGAAATATTTTTACTTTAATGAATTTTAAAGATATGCAACAGAAAATACTTATAATTAATTCTAAACATTATGAACAAACTTAGTAAAGCTGGAGTGTAAAATCTCGGGTAATTAATTCCCACTCCCAAATTTATGAACTTCAGCTGATGTGCAGAAAAGAGAAAGTGTGCCTCTGGCGCGTATCGATTGCTAGTTTGATGACAAAACTACTGAAAATACAGTTTGCTACTGGAATTCGAATAAATATCTGTTATTCAATCTTTCATAAATAAAATAGTGTCCTTCCGTCAATAAATAACAGCCAATTTCTGCGATAAAAGTTTGTAGAATGAATATTACATGTTTCTTCCTGTTTTATTTGGATGGAAGCTGTCCGTGGTTCTGAAAGCCCGTAAAGTAGGTAAAAATGGAAGCTTACTTATAAAAATTTGTTTCTGTAAGATATTGGAAATTTGATATTTACTCGTCAAATGTGTTATTCATTTGTCACCTTATCATAAGGTTTTGTATAAGTGAAGTTGCTCTCGGTGAAGAACATGCGATAGCTGAATGTTTTCCATGCAGATGAATTAAGATAACTTTATAGAAGATAAGAGCAACAAAGAAAATGAAACTGGATTAAAGCATAAATTCTTTCAAATTTTATAAAAGAAAATAAGATCAAATAAAAGAGAACACAAATCTTAAAAAATAATAAATTTTTAAAAATACATCGCTTTAGAAGATAGAAGATTTATCGAAGATAGTGAAATAAAAGTTTAAAATATTAACTGTATTTGCAAATTACAGTTTGTTTATTTGTAATTATTTTATTGCGTAAATATACACATTGTAGCCATTTACACATCTCTTTAATCAAGTGAAATGGAATTTATGTTGTTATAAAATGCATGCTTATTACTGTTGTTTTGTGTTCTAAATAGAAATGATCATTCTGGCAGAGTTTATTATTGTTTAAAATGAAAATGGAGTCATTTCATGTTCCCATGATTTATGCGAAATACCAGCGGCAATAAAATATTGAAACACATTCCACATCTTTAACCACTTCAGTCGGAATTAAGAAATAATGGAGTTATAATTTTTTCCTTTGATATATTGTGTACTACTGCAAAAGTTAAATCATAAATGAAATTTCAAGCCTGTAGAAGAAAAATTAAGAAAGTTACCGGCATCCGGACAATACCGGATATTTCACCAGAAAAAAGACAAGAAATCACACCAATTTCACTTTAAAATGGTTTTCAAAGGAGAATAAAATATTGTGGAAGCCTTTTAAATGGTAAAAAGGATTAAAAACAAGAAATTACTTGAAAATCAAAAATTCACCAACGAGCTCCATTTTGGGAAGAACGACAATTTTCTCGAGTTTTTTTGGAAAGACTTTAAAAAAATAAATGATTCTATGCCCGAAATGAAAAAATTTTTTGAAACGATTATATTAATAAGAAAATCAAGGAATCAAATAAAAAAAACAGCATGCAGTTTCGTCAATTATTTAATTAATAGGAGCAGTTCAAAGTTGGTGTCCAGTATACCGGACACCAGGTCTAGTAGAAGAATTCGAATTGACAGCACAGCAGTTAAATTTAAGGTGTCATATTCAGTTATATTTTTCATGAGATTGAAAAGGCACACGAGTTAACTCTATCTCAATGAAATTAATGCATGTGGTAACACAGTCAAGCATGCTTTCTCTCTTATCTCACGTACTGTTAAACTGCACGTTGTCTTAAAATGTGATTTTACTTTAATTTTCATTTTACAAAACGCATATTGGGTAGTATAATTAGCGCGCAAAATGTTCAGACCGTTAAAATATGAATCTGTCCATCCATTTGGCTTCTTTGAGAGTACGGAATTCAAATTTTAATGCTTTTTAAATATGATAAAGCTGTCATGTGTCAGTAATCGTTAAATATAGATGATCACCCTCTAGTAGATTGCTCAGAAAATAACCCCATTATTGCTCTAATATATATTTTACAAATAGGCCTTTTAATTAGAGAGCATGATGAAATTGAATAAATATAGATCTCTATTTGATCAACTAATGATTATTTTTTCTCATATTACTATTTAGTTCGATAATTACAACATAATGAATCGTTCTAAATTGAATAGATAAATTAATCAATTTAGCATATTTGCATTGAATAATATTATCCAGAAAAATTGTTTCAACAATTTTTCTACAGACTTTTGGAATGATTTTTTAAAAAAGGTAACGTACTCCTTCTGGAGGGGTCGGGTCGTGGCCAGGTGATTGACTACTAGGATTCCGGTCTCAGTACTCGAAGTTATTGCAGCGGCTGTCATTCAGATTACCCTGATTCCTAGACAGAGCGGGGGTAGAAATTTCTTTTAGATTAGATTATACCCATAGATGGATTTTTCTTCCCTTTATTTGTAGAAAATAATTCCTTTTATTATTGTGGTTTACTTATATTCATTAACGGAAGGACCGAGAAATTTGCTTATTCTCTTTAAAAAACTTTCTAAAATTATGAGCATTTGTGAAATTGTATTTTCTTCTATTCCTGGGATATTCAGATACGACCAGATTCATGCTTCCATCGTGTTTCCAATTTCTACATACTCAGTATTTACAGTTCAGTAGAAAAATTTATTGCTTTTAATAAGAAAACGAATAAATATAATAAGCTTTTTTTAGGGTTTGATCAGATGTTACAAAAATGTAAGGCCTACCTACATGGTTTGGCATTCACTCTACCGATTTTGAACCCATATTATTCAAACGAAATCTCCGGCTGATTAAAAAAAAACAATAGTATTCGAATCGAAAACTAGTGCTCACTTTCTACCATTGTTCTAGAAGAGGCTAGGTTCCTTTGTCCGGAGAACGAACTTACGAATCCTAAGGAAATATCACGATGCCACAGACGATATTGGTCAACTAACGAAGCCAGATTTTATTGGACAAGCATGAGGGATCCACCTAATACAATGCTCCGAATTCCTTCATTCACGATTGACTAAAGGTAACATTCCGGTCTAGTAATCTCAACCAAAATGCGAATTAAGGCTCAAATTGAAGGTAAGGTCATGTCAATTATCCTCAAGGGCTGGCATCCATGGAACGGTTTCGGCACTTCTGTATCTCAATTTGAAATTCACCTATAGCAGTTGCATTCGTGATGAGAAATTTTAAATTGCCATCAAAGGCAGAGTGTCTTCACACAAGAAAGCTATTACATGAAAGTACATTGTATGCCATCGTTGTTGCTATGATCTTCCACACCAAAAGGTGTTATTCTTTTCAGTATTGTTTGCATTATCTCTTGTGAAGATATAAATTAAAAATTCTGTATTCATTTAGTGTAAATTCAGGCTGTCTAATATTTTGAGCCTCAAAATACATGAAAATAAAAATATTAGCCTAATTTCATTAATATTTCACATTCTTCTCCTCTAAGAGAAAAATTGTAGGATATACCATATCGTTAATAGCGCAAATAAAGTTTTTATGTATCTTATTAATTTAGATGAGTCCATTATCCTAAAAATAAAAGCATTTAAAATTGTTTTACGTGCATTTACCTTACCTTACAAGACTAATCTAACATTTCAGTCTATATTTTGTACTTTTCATATGTAAACACAAGAATTTTTATTAATTATTTACTCAGACATAAATTATTTTGTTTCATTAAGATGATTTTCATAACACAATTTTGTAGTTAATGAATGCAATTTACATACAAATGAAAAATAAAAATTGATTAAAAACTAATAAAAAATTAAATGAATAATCTTTTTCAATTTCTATTTCTTTTACTTAATCAATTCTTACTTTCATTTACTAGATTTTTATGACCGAATTTTTTTTTTACTTTGCGCAAAATATGAATGCGATATAATAAGCTTCCTTATGAAATGTTTTACGAGTTACAGTGTCTAATCTTCGAAGAGATTAGTGACTAAAAGAGAGTTTACAGGTATAGAATAGTATTTATTGAAAAAGGCATGACATATTTATAACTTTCAAGAGCATGCGTTTATATCACTCAAAGCTTATATTCGAAGAACCAGATGAAATTATGTTGACAGAAAATGATAAAATATCGATTGGCTATGTATTACGAATACTTATTACGTTAACTCAAAAAGAATTTATCACAAACATTCAGTATTTGTTATTGTTTATACAATATAAATCAGTTGCACTTACAATAAATATTATGTCATAAAATGTCATGAAAAATAGTCAGTCGTTTAACTCAAAGGCATAATTTTATATTTGAAAACATTTATTTACTAAAAGTGAAAGAGTCAAAAAAGCATAATTTATTAATTTAAGACAGATATATAAAGCACCACTTTTGGATTACATTATTTTATTCTTAAAATTGTAGACTCTGGCTTCAAAATATTTTTTCCAAATAAAGTCGATTCCTTCTTACTACGTCAACAATATTTATTTTCGAAATCCTTTATAATCTTAACTTTTCAGCTCTTCCAAATCTTTGAACTAAACCTGACCATCTTCTAGATTCTCCGTAATCTCTCTGTGTAGTTTTGACGTAGAATTCCAAAATTTAGCAGATATTTTTTGCCAGCTGATATCCAGAGTCAACGAGACGGCATTTAATTTTCTTTTTCATTCTGCTTCACAAAACTGAAATACTCACTTTTGTCTTTGACATATTTATGCTCGTGTCTTCCAAGCCGGGAGTCTTGAGACCAAGCCAAGTTAAATGCAGAACGTCCTTTTGAAAAATAGTATTAATAATAGCTTAACATGACAATGATATGTATTTTTTGTCCACTTTCTATGAAAGGACTTCCTTTTTTCCTTTATTTCAAAACTTCTATGCTATTGGCAGGACTTTGTGTCTCATTGGAAAATCTTTAACTTTAGCGTAAGCCTTCAAATAGAAAACAATTATAAATTCGGTCGGTGCGCCCGCCTGTAAGTTATCGGCTCCGGGTCTGGAAGATCGCAATCAGGGAACGAGATTTCATTGAAGATATATCCTGGCTGCATTAGTCTGCAGTCAAAGATCAAATGCATTCACGCTGTTCTTCAAAGGATATTTAACCCATATTGTACAAAGCATTCAAAAATTAATATTTAAAAAATCTTAAATATGTGTTTCTCTAAGCCTATGTATACACGGAAAATAAAAAAAAAATTACCGAACTTTTAATAGTTTACTCGGTACAGGCTGTCCCTAAAATAGGACAATAGTACAATCCACTGCTATTATTCCCTAGATAGGTTGAATGGGAGAAAACATCTCAAGCATAGTTCAACGTTTCCTTTTTGTGCAGATAGTTGTTGGTTTTGCTGCGCAGAGTTTCAGCTGGCTTCTTCTTTGTCGGTTTTCTGGGTTTCTTACAATAACATTTTCATTGTTAAGCTTTAGAAAATCTCCATTAGCTTGTTGAACACCTAGTTTTCTGTCAGATGGATTCCTTGGATTAGAAAATCAAAAATAGGCAACTGTTATGTGCCTTTGAAAATCATGCAATCTCAAACTATCATCACTAAATAGCTGATTGAGCTTCCATGATGCAACAAAGGCTGTTTCAAAAGCATTAATAAATAAAGCCGAGAACCATTCTTTACTTGAATTGATGACGCAGGGAAAAATGCCGATATATTTCCGAATCTCAAGATATTCAGCTGGAATTTTTATATAAGTTGCGATATATATGTCTCTCTGAGTTGTGAAAGAAAAATTATGCTGCATTTAACGCATACGCAGTAAAAATTATTTACTACAAATGCCAATATCTCTTTTGTTATTCGACGCATTTAGATAAAATTTTAAAAGAATGCTTATCATGTACATCGTCACGTGGAATGGGGGGACAATGATACACTTTTTTTGGAAATTTAAAAAATAATTTTACCAACGGTAAAAATTGCTAAATTACGCTAATTACTAATGCACTAAATTTATACATTTGTTAATCTAATATAGGATTTCAGTTGAGTTTTGGTCATAAATGACGCAATAAAATATTTATTACACTTTTCCCCTAAAAATAGATTTGTATCAATCTGCCCTACAATAGGGGTACATTGATACACATAAAATATCGAAAATAAAGATGGTTAATATGTCTGAGATGGAAACAAAATTTGTTTATCAATAAATTTGATATTCCAAATCAAGGTTTAAAAGTTTAACAAAGTAACAACAAACTTATACTTTAATCAAAATTCAACATTTTTAATGAGACTGTAAAATTGAAACAATAATGCCTAAGAAAATAACTCTGAGCCATTTTTGGAAATTTTTATTAATTAAAAATTAAAGGAAATTTTCTACTTCTTCCTTGCTGACTTACGAAAATAATATAGCACAAAAATAATTTTCACACCATGCAAAAATAGAAAAAAATTATCTTTTCGATGACATTAATTGATTTTCCGTACATTTTTTCAGTTTTAATAGATTCGTAAGAAATATTTTAAACTTAATTTACAACCATACTTTTCATTTTTGCACTGAAATTCAAACCGTTTTCACTGTTTAAACACAAACTTAATTGCATACTTCTCTTCGATTGTTCATTTCTATGTTTTTTTTTTCATTTCTGAAGACGATTTTGCAAAGTAGTTGCTATTAAGGGACATTGGTGCAGTCAAAAGATGCTTATCAATGTGCTCCGGAGTCAACTGCATCAATCTGCCCCTAGAGACGTTTCTACTTAAAACGAGTGACCACGCAACATCAACGCTAAAACACATCAAAACTTAATATTGTTCAGAAAAATAAATGTTTTTTCCTACCTTTGGATCAGATTTCCTGGCAGGAAAACATAATTAGTTAAAGAAATCAAACAACACGCACAACACAGACTAGACGATTAGCGATTTGTTTCATTTGTAAATTAACTTTTGACTTAACATGGCCGAAAAATATACCGTGTTCTAAGGGTTACGGTGACATATATGTGAGGAGATATGAACATCTTGAGCCATTCCAATCATCAAAATTTATGGACTGTATCAATGTTCTTGCTTATCAATCTACCCCAACTCCCTGTAAGTTTCACACAATTCCAAGGAAAACTCTCCAACTTATAAGAAAAAAACATGCGGAAAAATTTGGGATTTTTAAAAGAAACCTTTAAATCTTCCCGAATATCCCTGCTATTTTTACGAGTAAGCATGTAAATATTGCGCACACCACACAAAAGAATTGATGAAAGTTGTAAACCATTATCAGCATTCTGTGAAGCGGGGTGAACCAAAATCTGTTTTCGACTTCATCAATTTCTGGTCTGTACCCCGAATGCTACCGTGGCCAACTCTTTGAAGTGCATCGTGACTTAAAATATATTCTTTATATGGTCAAAGCTAGAGAAAAAATTATCCAGCTTTATCGAGTGATATTCGAAAAAATATGACCTAGCCTTAAAGTTTAATCAGGCAAAAGCGAGTGCATCCAGCTGCTTCACATAAAACTCATAATGCAGATTTTTTCGAATTTCCCCGGAAGGTTGGATGAATTTTCCTCGAACTTCGACCATATAAAGAATAGATTTTAACTCACAATTTGCATTTAAGATTATGCCACGAAGGCCTTCAGGGGATCAACCAGAAATTAAGGAAGTTGAAAAGGGATTTTGGTTCAAGCCGCTTCAAAAAATACCTATAAGGGTTTGAAATTTTCAAAATTTCTTTTCTATCATGTGCGTAATATTTACGTGCATTTTCGTAAAAATAGTACGAATATTTGGGAAAATATGAAGGTTTCTTTCAAAATATCAAATTTTTAAGCATGTTGTTTGCTTATAACTTGCAGAGTTTTCCTTAGAATTGTGTGAAACTTACAGAGTACGTGACGATGTTTCAGAGAAGCATTGTTCCAAAACTTTATGTAAATGTGTTGAATAACAAATGAGACATTAGCATTTGGAGTAACTAATTTTTTACTACTTTTGCGCGAAATGTAATGTAATTTTTCTTTCACAACTTCATAGCCATTTATATATAGCGCAACTTATATAAAATTTCCATTTCAATATCGTTAAGATTCGGACAAATATCGGCATTTCTTCCAACGCTGTTTTATTTTAAATGCCCTCTGCTGCCTCCAGATTGCGTTTGTGTACTCATGTTCCCATGCGATTCAGGATGCTTATCGTATGCCTGACCAACCCTTAAAGTTTGGCCACGTTTTTTTTTAATCACCATATATATAATAGTCAATTATCATCATCATTATTAGTGTTATTGATTATTATATACAGATTAGTTGTTATTGTAATTATGTAAAAATATTGCATAATATTTTAATGTAATATTTTTCATTTTCCGTCCATTCTTCTTTACCAAAATATATCTAGCAATCTTCTGTCTCACTATTATTATCAAATTTTAAACTGTTATTTAAATTTTTCGTAAAATATCCACATAAATATATACAGGGTGCTTTTTCGAAAAACTGTCACTACACAGAGACATTTCTAACTCGATCTATCAGCTGAAATGCCACCAAATTTGGAAGGTGGACTAGTGACGACATGAGAAAAATATTCTGTGAAAAAAATTAGTTCCGGAAGTCGCTGATAGAGGGGGAATGTGGCGATGTTGTACTCTACACAACTTAGAATTAGACAAAGGACCACCAATGATGAAATTTCAGAGCAAAATCGCTTTTCTAACACAGCAAATGAATTGCCCAAAGGGTTACAGAGATGAAATTACAGTGTACCATACCACTTTATTCAATAAACTTATATACTCGGCGAGGGCATCTGATGACCCTTCAATGAGATTTAATGTGACCACTCTTCTCATGGACCACACATTGCATCCTGTACAAAACATTCTCCATATTCATTCTCTCCGGATCTAACCTCATGCGACTCTTTCTTGTGGAGTCTATCTTCGTTGGTTTTCAAAGTTGATGACCTTAAAGGACAACATATTACGGTTAGTGCTAAGCATTCCTGGTGACAAGTTACTTTCGGCCGTCGAGAATGCTGTTACACGACGTCTGGTCCACGAGACGTGTAAGCACATTGATAGGTCTAGTACTATGGCGCACTGTAATTTCATCTCTGTAACCCTTTGGGGCAGTACATTTGCTCTATTAAAGCAATTTTGCACGGATATTTCTTCTTTGTTATTAATTTATCTAATTCTCAGTTGTGTAGAGTACAAAAAAGCCATAATTCCCCTATCAGCGACTTTCGAAACTACAACGTCAAAGTCAATGAAGTTCGTTCACTAAGGTTTCTGTAATGAAAAAAATGCGGGGTCATCGAAACGTTGTAAAATGCATAGTTATATGTAGTTGTAGACTATGTACAAATGTCACAACTGAAAAAACAAGGAAAGAACCGAAAGTTAGTCTAAAATTTGTATTCTTAATCCCAACGCTTTGCAATAAAGTTCGTTCAGTAGAAAGAATGAGAATATTCCAACCGTTTCGCGCACAATTCTGAGTCAGTGACGTCAGAGGAAGCAGACAGCATAAAAGGGCGAGCAATTCGCGATCGTTATCAGTGCTAAGCGTAAGCATGGCAAGGGGACGAGCTACTGACCTTGCAGTACGCAATCAAATCATACAACAGCACCAAAATGGTATTTCTCAGCTCCAAATTGGCCGAACGTTCCGCTTGGCACAATCTACAGTGTGTAGTATTATAAATTCTTTCACTACAACTGGAAATAGCCGTCCAGGAAAGGTTCCCGGTCGGAAGCTAACGTTGTCTGATCGGGAAGTACGCCTATTTCGTCGACATATTCTAAAAATAGACACGTGGCAGTCGCAGACCTAGTCACATGGGCAAGATAAAGTTTTGGAAAGGCCATTTCCGAAGCATCTACGCGTCTATATATCAAAAGGTGTGGTTATGCATTCAACAAAGCGAGACGTAAGCCATTTCTCACTTCCTCGAATAAACGTCGGCGTGTTGCGTGGTCCAAACTTACCTCAGATGGACTCCATCTCAGTGGGAAAAGGTTTTAGTAAAATGTAAAATAAAACGTTTCTTTTGCATATACGTTTCTTTGTGTTTCTCAATTTCCTCATTTCAAGTTATTTCTTACGTGAACGAACTTCATTGACGTTGACGTTGTATTTTTTCACAGAATATTTTTTCCCATGTCGCCATTAGTCGTCCTTACAAATTTCGTGGCATTTCAGCTGATAGATCGAGCTACATATGGTTCTGAGTAGTGTAAGTTTTAAAATAATGCCTTGTATTTAAACCAGCTATCTAGGTTTCAACATTTTAACAACCCTTTAACCGCTTACGTTGCGTTGACGCAACGGTCAAGATAAATGCTTATAAAAATTATCTACCAAACAAATTTTATGTTAATAGCAGTTTTTAAGTAGGGCATAATATGGAGAATATTTAAGTTAAAAAATACTTGCCTTTACGATAATTTTATTTTTAAAAACGAGTTCCGTACTTGATATATTTTTTAAAGAAAACTTTTGACCTGGTTTTCCAGGAGAAAAAATACCACTGGAGGAAAATGAGTGTTAGAGGCGATCAATTGTTTGTCAAGGTGACTGCTAATCACAAAATTCCATCAGTGGGTTGTTTGTGGTTTTCTGGAGGGGGTTGAACAAAAAGATGTTGCGCTAACGCAACGTCAGCGGGAAGAGAGTACTTCAGCTACTTACTCTCACCGTTCGATACTGTGGTAATTTTTCTCCTTCGGCAAGCAAAGAAATAACTAGACCGAGATATTTTACATTAAAAGATGTTCTTCAAAGATTTTTTGGTGATGATTAAAAGTGTGAAATAGATTTTGTTGTTATTTCTCCAGAAAATCAAAAGCTGGTGGCGAAGAAGAAAAAATGATAATATTTTGAATAATCATAATAATGTTTTACAATGCTACAGGGCCATTATTCAAGAATGCTGATGAAAAAAGGAAAAAATAAATGTTTTTGTCTCTCAATCTCGTCATATTCAACAATATAACACAAAAGTGGGAGGAGTTGATTTATGCGCAAATATAGCACCCAATTACAGGATTGCTATCCGTGGAAAAATATAGAAATTCCAATATTTACTAATTAAGTTGATGTAACCTTTACAAATGCGTCGGAAATATTAAGATTGTCTATATCTGAAAGTAAAAAAAAAAATCTCTCTTCGATCTTAAACGTGAATTTGCATTCTTCATGTAGTCCGTTCCCTTTGAAAGGGAAGTGGAGATTTATTATCAAATTATAGATCAGCAAGAGGGAGACCTTGTATATTCGGTATTCAAAAGCCATTATATGGAGAAGGTGAAATTTTTCTTACAAAGTCCGAAGAAAACATTGAACTGCATTATAAGCATTGTCTGACTGTTTATCGACACAAAGTTTGTAATATAGTGTACTTTATGATTGTATTAAACTTTTCGTGCTAGAAGCTATTTATTGCAAATAATCAGTTTATTTAGAAGAAAATTATCTTAAAATTTGATAATAAATTAATTACCAGTTAAGTGATTTATAGCTTTAAAAAACACATCAAGCTAAAATATTTTTCCAGGTTTTAATTCTAAGTAATTTCTTCATATGTTCAATTCAACTCACTTAAAAATCGAACTCTTATTCCGCTGATGTTGCGTGTGCGTTACGCAACTCAAGATTTTTCAAAAGCTAAGACGATCTTTGCCAATTTCATTATAAATTAATGTTATATAGGTTAATATTATTCGTATAGTAAAAAAATCATTCCTTATAATTTTGGCGTTTAAGATATGACTTACTTTATTTAAAATACTTTGATATTCATTACGCAATAAACATAAGTATCCAGTAATATTTGATACTTTAATTTTGTAAAATTAGACCCTCTTGACTAGAAACATATAAAATTTGGTATTCAAACAGCATTTCGGTATTTTCGCACACAAATTTGATATTTTTATGTTTCTACAACGTCACATTTTCACTTGATTTCTGATAACTGTATATATTTCTGGAATAATTTCTTTGAAATATTTTTTCGAAAATTCTTAACGCTCTAGCAAAGGCTTTTCTCAATTATTCTCTTTAAAATAATTCACAAGAAAAACATTTTTTTGTGTTCAGAAAGTGTTTACCTTTGTTTCTATATATGAAAAATATAAGTTTAAAATTTTATAAATCGATTCATGTATATACACATCACTTCCTAATTTGCAATTTTGCCATATGTTAGAAAAATGTTGATAATTTCATTTCACTTGACACATCTAACTATCATAGAAATATAAACTTTAGCAAAATTTATATTTTCATATTTTATCTTCAAATTAATTACACATGACTTTGAGAATATTGTATGCTGAAACAACTTAGAACTGTTTCGACAATATCTCTCTTTAAAATATTATCAATTGCATGATAGATCCCCTTATTTAAAGTCCATCCAAAATTTTGAGGCAACCTTTCTGATGAGGTAAACATCTGGTGTGATTAATTTTGCAATTCATCAACAGGATGTTGTTGGAACTTCAGTAATAGGTCGAAGTTAATCTAACCCTCATGAGAAAATTGCTTGCATGTAATAAGAATTAATCAAACTGATCCAGTAATTGATGTCAGTATTTTCTCTTTAATGTATCAAAAGTTTGATTGATTAGCCATTCGGTGATCACATTTATCTAGTGCGAATTTGATTATTTTTCTTAAGTAGATATCTTACATTCTGCATGAAACTATTTCTCATTAATAAACACAGTGCATAAACGTCTGCTCTTGTCATCTAACAATGTCTACTATAAATTTGTAATTATTCTTACAAAAAAAATCACGGTCCAAAATATATTAGATCTTACTTAGTGAGAATATGAAAACAATGGAGATGGTAATCTATATATATAAAATTCAATTAATTTGTTTTAACCCTATACAATTCTAAACACCTTGACGGATTTGGATGAAATTTGTCATACTCATTTGAATGAACATTTACAATTGATAAGATTTAACAAAAATTAAATTAAATATTAATAGAAATTAAAATAAAATTAATTGAAACTCTTTTGCATTATACAGAAAGGCGCATATGCAGCTACTTATAATAAAATACAACAAACAAATAATAGAAAAACAAAAATTAAGTTAAAAGGAAAAAAAATATATAAAAGAAATAGAAAAAAATAAGCAATAATAATAATGATAACAATACACTTTTCTGCGCGCTGAATGCAGCAGCATCAAGTTGTTTCATCATCAAAATTTTCCTAAAATTAATTGTTGTATTGTTATCATTATTATTATTGCTTATTTTTTCTATTTATTTTACATATTTTTTCCTTTTAATTTAATTTATGTTTTTCTATTATTCATTTGAATGAAAATTGAGCAGAATTTCGCAACGTTTAATATGCCCGTACTGTAAATTACCTTTAAACACAGCTCTTTCACAATCGTTGCAATTTCTTCCATATTATATCTTATATTTATCTCATATTTTAACACTTTTAAATGCGCCCGGTTGGCATATGTGTCTTTCAAAAGAATTGGTTTTTTTTTAATTTTTACTTGATCTCATTGAATAAGATTATAATTATTATTAGTTTGCCAGTTTTTATTGTATTTTCTATTGCATCTTCAAACTCATACCTTTTAAAACGAATCAACGGACGAAAACAGATTTCCTTTCACCTTTGCATTTTTTAACTTAACCATTACTGTCGTATCATTAGAGCTCAAAATCCAAATATTATGTTGTGCATCCATCTAAATAACATTAAATGTCTGTTTGTGTGCTTATTTGTTTGTGTCAATAATATACAATTCCACACCCCTTCACGGATTAGAACGAAATTTGTCACAAATATTCTTTTATTTATTTATTTAAAGGAAACGCACACTACAAAGAGAACTTCAATTACAGAGTGCAGAAAAAAAAATGAGCATCAAACACACAGAGAAAAAAGCCGCAATCAATGAATGCTAAAGATATTAAAAAACCCATTGAAGCATTAAAGGTTATATACAGTCGTCATAAAAACATGAAAAAAATGCTGAGAATATAAAATTTATAATCACTAAACCATAAGTTTTTTGAAATAATCATAAATAATTTAAAAGTTAAACACACACAGTCACAGAGAAATTAAAAGGCACACTAGGACATTAAAAGCTGCATACAGTCATCTTAATAACATAAAAACACATTAAAGATTTGCGAATTAGGATGAATAAATCTAGAAAAATTACAAAAACATAAAGGATTAAAAGTTTAATACACATAATTACAAAACTATTAAAAACACACTATGAATTTAAAAGTTGTAAACATTTAATATCAAAAACACGAAATCACACATTAAAAATATCAAGTTCACCATATAAACTGTTAAAAACTCTGTAAAATCTATAATTTTGTTTATTTATTTAAAGAAAGAAATACACACTAAAATGACAAGAATCCTTTTACAGAGTGAAACGATTGAACACAGACGCACGAAAAAACATTAAAAACATCGAAAAAACGATGGAAAACTACAACAAATGAATGCAATAGAGTACGGAAAAATTAAAACGCATGGTAAATTTTGAAATAATGAGTGTAAGAAGGCAAAAGGAAGCACTTCATGAATTTAAAAGTTGTAGGCAATCCAATTTAAAAATACCTATAGATATATGGAAAACGTCAAGTTCATCAAAAAACTTGTAGAAAATTCTATGAAATTTGTACAAAGAAAACTTGTTCACATAGTTAAATCGCGAAAATACATTTTGAAACAAACTTTTGTTTTTCAAAGATTTTGAAGGCACAGCAAAATGTATGGAGCTCAATATATCATTGCAATCAATGAAACCATTAATGACTCTGTAAAAGAAGAGAACACAAGAAAGATCATGTCTTGGACATAAAATAGAAATATTAAAGATATCAAGTAGACGTGAAGAAGACATATCCTGCAAATAAAATCCATTTTTCTTGTAAAATAAATATCGTAAGAAGTTTGTTTGAATCCGCTATATAATTTCAATTATTAGGATCCCAGATAATACTACAATATGCAAGATTAGATCGGACATGAGTATAGTACAAAACCTTTAAAGCAAATTCGCTGGAAAATTCCCTAGTTTTGCGCTTAAGAATTCCAAGCCTACGATATGCCCTACAGACTATGGCATCATGTGCTGAGAAAAATGAAGCTTACTTTCAAAACTGATACCAAGATCAGTCGCTTAATTTGAGCGAGATACAATGAGATTGTTAATTTTATAATCGTAAGTCAAAGGTTGAGGTTTTCAAATATAACTATGAATACTACACTTTTTTACATACAGGAGTAACTTGTCCGTGCACCACTCAAACAAATAATGAAGAACTCTTTGTTAAAGAACAAAATTTTTAATTGGATCGTATTCGCCTAAACAATTTCAAGATGTCAGCAAATGAAAGATATTCAAATAACTTTTAAAACACAAAAGTCATTAATAAATAAAATAAAAATCAGGGGTCCAAGATTAGAGCTCTTGGAAACTCAAGAGAAACAGCGTTATTAAAATAAATATATAGGGTCTGATTACATGAATAAGTATGAAGCTAATGAGTCTGATGTGCTTGAAAACCAATATTATTTCATTTCTTTAAGAAAATATCCAAATCAATAAAATCATAGACCTTAGAAAAGTCGGTGTAAATATCATCACGTGAGAGCCAGTTACAAATTAAGAAATAATCTTATTTGTCAAACAGAATAAATTAGTGGTTGTTGAAAGTTTTGGAATGAACCCATGCTGATATAAAGAAATTAAGTTTTTAACCTGATGTAAAAGCTTTTTATGAATTATAAATTCCAAAATTTTTGACAAAGGACTTAAAATAGCAATGAGTCGATAATTTTTAATATCTTGTTGCAATATCTTTCTTAAAAACAGGAATAATTTTCGTCTGCTTCCAGGTATAAGGAAATACATTAGTTTTCAACGGAAGGTTAAATAAAATAAGAAGGGGTTAAATCAAAAATTCTGAGCATCCTTTGATAATAAAAGAAGGTATATTATCCACACCAACAATTAGGGAAGAATTATCCTTTATCGCCAAAACCACATCTTCACAGGTAATGCAGTCGATTTTAATATCACCGAGGCGGTTGCTTTTGACGACATCATTTCTGTCGTAGTCTGTACTAGGCTTGGAAACAGAGTTAAAATAATCAGCAAAAGCATTCGCTATATCGTCATAATTTTCATAACATTCGTTATTGTAGTGTAAACTGTTAGGCGAATGAATGCTATTTTTTTGAAAATAAAGCCAAAATTTGTTGGGATCCGAAATTAGATTATTTTCAGTAGGACGCAGATATGCGTCGTAAGCATTTTTGATATTATACTTAACAGTATATCTTAAGGATTTAAATTAAGAACCAGGGTATCCACTTTTTAAAACCAACTTACGGATCATGGCTTTTCTTTTCAACAACATCCCAGTGTCATTTGAGTACCGGAAGGGAAATCTTCCAGTAGCAGTTTTTTAAAAGGAATATTTTGATGAAAAAAACAGCGTTTAAACAATTATAAAAACTAAAAACTGCATCGTTTATGTCATTAAAATTAAGTAAAACACTCCAATCGATCTCACGGAACAAATAGCACATAGATAAAAAAAAATCTACCCTTTTAAGAAAGATCATGTTTCTAGGTATTAAGATTCAGTTTATTGCGATGCACAGGGACGAAACAGATCTAAATTGACAGAGCAGGGTGATTTATGCCCTTCGACACCAAAGTCTATCGTTGTGCTAGACAGAAATATCACTAAAATCGATATCAGTTAAAATCAGATCAAGAAGTTTTTAATTACAATTAAAAGTATTGTTAAATTGACCCAAATTATAAAGATTCATAAAATTAGACAATTCTTTTACAACTGGGTTCCTGTGATCACCAAAATCGTCATATATTCATAGATTAAAATCACTACAGATGAAATTCTATTCAAAAAATTCAAATCCTTCAAAACAATCTAAACATTTAACATACGTGTCCGCAAGACAGGAAGGTGCAAAGTACACAACAAATAAAAGCATTCTTTTTCCTTGTGATTTAATTTGAATGAAATCTAGACACCGTCGAGATCTAAACCAGGAACGTCCAAGTTGCGGGAAGAAAAGCAAATTTTAAGAGGTCACCACCGCTAATTAGTTGAAGAACCACGGTCCCTTCGGAGCATAAGGTATCTGTCATCGAGTAGATTTGAGGAATCAATATCTCGATAAAGACATGTTTCAGTTATAAAAATTATGTCATGATCCTCCTAAGCCACGGAACTGTAAAGGTCAGCAGATTTAGTTCGTAAACCACGTACGTTCTAATAAAACAAAGAAAGTCATTTGATGGAGAATCTATGTACGTTGAAGAATCTAAATCAGGAAGATGGTTGATGTCAGATCCAGGATTAACTTTTTGTCAATAAAACGTTAAAATTTCAACACTCTCAAATTCTAAATTATTTTTAATTAATTAATTTTAATTAATCATAAATTTATATTGAGTAGGTAGTCAAACTTCAAGTATAAGTAAAATATTTTAAATCCTAAATTGATGGCTTCATTAAAAGTTTCACTCTGACAGTGGCATAGCAAGGATAAATTTAGCACCTATAACGATTATCTAAGCTGTTAAAATGTTTCCTGCTAGTTCTAAAGGGGGTGAAGCGGGAATTAAAGTTGACTTTTAATGTTGTTTCGACATAACTTCAGAATATATCATTGCAAAATCTTTTTGCACCAACTTAAAAAAAAATTAGCTTCCAACGACACCTGTTCTACATTGGCATACAAAAGTTAAGAAACATTTCGTAAAATGCGAGAAATTTACAATTAATACGAAAACTATGTTTCGAAATCAGTTCTTGAGAATCGTGTGATATTCAATAGAGTATCATAAACATATTACAGTGAAGATTCGGTCACGAGGGCAATTAGGGGGACCACCAGAACGGGATGAAGGCGAAAATGGAGTTTCACCCATCCTATTTCACAGAACGATGGATAACGAGATGGATCTTTTATCAATAGTTATGGTTTAATGTGCATAATATTTATATGCATTTTCGTAAGCATAGTTCAAATATTTGGGAAGATATAAATTTTTCTTTAAAAAATCCCAAATTTTTCCGCATGTGTTTTGCTTATAACATGCAGAGTTTTCATTCAAATTATTCGAAATTTGCAGAGCTCTTGACAATATGTTACAGAAATATTGTATTAAACTGTGAAGTAAATATGTTGAATATTACAAGAAATATGAGTGTTTGTACTAAAAATTTTTTTACTGCACATGTACGAGACGCAGCGGAATTTTTCTTTCATAACTTCACAGTCAGATATATATATATATATATATATATATATATATATATATATATATATAAAAAATTTTTAAAAAAATACAGTTGAATCCCATTAAAATTCAGAAAGCTGTCGGCATTTCAGTGAGGTGAATTTCAATTTCTCTTTAAGAGAAGCTAAATGATGAGGTTCTTATACAAACTGATATTTTTTTAAATTTGAATCTTCGAACAGTAACATTGAGTTTTAGTAAAATTGAATATCCTTTATACCATGAACACTTATAAATTAAATACATTATTTAAATTGCATTTTATCGAATACCAATCGAATATTAAAGTTTAAAAATATCAGTTTGTGCAAGAACCCACATCATTACCCTTACTGAAATTCAATCCAAATGTCATATAGATTTTGCCATTGCTTCATCAACTTGCTCTTAGATTTTTGGATGGTGGCAGCATATTTTTGGATGGCTTCGCTCCGTTACAGTTACCTCTTGTCTTATCTCCCCCTGAGAATCCTATATACAACACAAGCAGAAGGTCTTCCATGGCCAATTATATGCTGCATGTTCTGAAGTAGAACTCAAAAAATCTTTATAATATGCTCCAAACGGTGAGATCAAAAATGTCGTATACCCGAAACCTTTAGAGCAGTAATTATTTAGTTATTATTAATTAGGATTGAGGATCCAAACACCTCTTAAGTTGTTGAATATTATAACGCGAAAACTATACGATGTAAAAGTATATGTGTTTTGTTTTTTCTTTTCTACCTCTAGAAATAAACTCGAGCAGAGCCTCGGGTACGATGGCTAGTTTTACTCATATTTTTTATGGATAACTTTCATATTTTATGGATAACTCATATATATAATTTTTTCGTGCGGCATATTTTTCCTTCAAATATTTATTATGCTACATGAGAATCGTACTTTAGCGGCCTGTTCGCAAAATAGTTCCTTCGGCCGTAGTGAATATTGTGTACAGAATGTGATGTGTGGTCCACAAGAAGGGTGGTCACATTGAAAGAGTTCTATTGCTATGGTGCAATGGAATTTCATCTCTGTAACTCTTTGGGGCAGTTCATCTGCTGTATAAAAGGGGTTTTGTACTCAAATGTATTCTTTGTTTTTTATTAGCTTAATTCTCATTTGTGTAGACTACAACATCGCCCTATCGGCGACTTTAGGAACTAATTGTTTTATTAGAAAATCATTTTCCCCATGTCGTCATTAGTCAAACTACCTACGTTGGTTCCGCTGATAGATTGAGCTACAGAAGGTTCTGAGAACTGTCAGTTTAAAAAAATCACCCTGTAAATTAATTCGCTGGTGAGCTGGGGCATTTTATATTATTCAACTAATGTTGTGATCTAACCACAAATCAAAGGGTTAACCACTTTACATACATCAAGAGGTTAACAAATATACTGGTTTCCATTCTATGACACATACTTATTTTCTTTATTTTATTCCATTACTATAATAAATTTAGAAGTAATTTAATGCCTCCCTCATGTGTTGTATTTTTTCTGTCTTTAAAACTCAATATATTCCTGTATTCGCTCGAAAATAACTTTATAAATAAAAATTTCTACTCATGTTTTTGCAATTGTTTCGAATTTGCACTTGAGTGAAATTTCAGTTTTTGTTACGCTTTTTCAATTCAGTAATGTTAATATCAGCACAGAAAAGCAATTAATATAAATAATTAAATATTCCATGCAAGAAAGAACCCTTAAATGAAACGCATAAAATATTTACTAATTTTACGCAAGCATGAGTAGTTAGTTGCATATTTAGAATTATTCTACCGAAACTAAAGTTTCTTTCTTGTCTCTTGAAATTTCTCGCCTCATATCCTGTGGGAAAATAAGCTACACTTGCATCAGTGAACTTGCGCAGCAAGATGTGCATAAAAACGAAATGAGCAATCTCGCGAATACTCAAAAGTAATTAAATTTTTAATTTATTAACTAATAACCGAGTTTTTTCAAACACAAATGTTTCAAATATTCATTTCTTAAAGTACTTACAAAGTATATCATGAAGAAAATAAATTACTACAAATAGGGAAGTTTTTTAGGACGCTTGTTGAATTAATATTAATGTAATAAAAGAATGCATTATTACAGACCTAAATAAAGTATTATCAGAAAAAATGGGAATATTTTGATTAAAGAAATTATTACGATTTCAAAATCTTACCATGCATGGCTTAAAAATAAGTACCCTAGAGAAGTTATGTCCGTAAGGGAATTTTCCTCTTATTTTTTTTATTGAAATTGGAATAATGAATAAAAGGTTGAGTGCGAAAATAATTTATTTACTTTCTGTATTAGCAAAGAACTGGAAATATTTAAAAAATGTATCATAATTTTCATTCTTTAAGTTAAGTTGAGACGTGTCTTGGTTGTTAAGAAGGAATTGTGTAATGGATTTTTTACTCATTTCCTGGAGGCATTACTTTTAAAATTTTTCAAGCGTGTTTTCGCGATGACAATACATTATTTCATTATTTTCAGAACTTATCAAATAATTGGTAGCTTTAACTAAATTTTGATTTCAAGAGAGTGGCATCATATACCAGTAATTTTTATAAAAAAAATTCTAGTTTCATAATTTATTTATAATAATGAATTATAAATTAGAGACACAAAGAAGAAGAAAATTGTAAGAACAACATTGTCTGCTTTTTTAACACAATAATGACAAATGTGTTTTTAAAACTGGTTTTAATAAATTTATTTTGTACATTATAGCATAAAAATTCTGGATTGAAAAAAAGAAAGTGTAATTCAATTATTATCATTATATTTTATTTCTCTAGGTATTTTTATTATTTCATGGTGGAAATGGTAGACAAACAAAGCTGAAAATCTAAAATTTTTTCCAATCATTCTTTTCAAGAAATGCCCAATAATCCAACATTCTTCGGTCACTATTGTTTTATTGGCCCATCTGAGAAAATTTTCCACGTCTATTTTTTCCATATTCGTGTTGTTTGAAAATCAGGAAAGCTATACATATAACTGTTTCAATCACTGAAAATATGTGGAAACTCGTTTTCTGATAAAACTTAGCAGAGTGTATGATATTTGATTAAAAAACAAATATGAAACTGATCTTTGCCAGCTAGATTGGAATTGGACAAATCAGTTTTGATAGGAATTGGGGGAAGGGGGTGATTGGCAAAACAGGAACACTCTCTCAGATATAAGTCCGACGCAAATAAGTTGCCTTATTTAATGCATCTGAAATTTTAAAAGAATAACTGTCATATATAGATTGGGATTGATGACTCGAACCTACAAAATCAACAATGGCATGAGTATAATAAGATAATAATACTACAGATAAACGTAGCTAAAATTTCTGTTCGCAAATTTTATGCTTATGTAATTTAAGAGTTCCGAAAACAGTGGAAGACATTTCTTGCTCAGTAGTGACTGTAAATATGGCTTACTGTTTGCTAATCATCAAGATTTTGTTTGTTGTTATCAGAAGAACTGAAATGCCTTTCCGTTCTTTAAGAAATTCTGGAGGATGTGCCGAATTTTTAATATTTTATTTAAAAATTATAAGCAATGTTAGTTAAAAATTTATCTAATGGCATTCATATAAATAGATTTTAGATTTACATTTACCAGTCTGTTTAATATGAAAGAAAAAGAGCCGCAAGCATTTTATTATTAAAATAATAATTTTTAAATTTCGGAATGTTTTTCAGTTATCATAAATATATTAAATAAGAACTATAAGAATTCACGAGCATACATTGTTTAAAGGAATTTAGACAAAGTAAATTTTAAAAATAGAGAAATATTAAGAAATAAAATGAGAAGATCTATAAAAAGCATGCCGGGTTTTTTGTTTGCTTTTTCATTTAGTTTTTGAACTCTCCAGCCACAAGAAATTAAAAAAAGGAAAACGCTTTTAATTATAGAATAAGGAAGTAAACTACACATTATATAAATGTAGCTCCATAAAACATTTTTATTAGTGCGAAGAAACTGTTTTTATTGCATGCGGTTAATGTTTCATTAAAATAGTTTTAATTTTTTCTGCCCTTATTGCAGTTTAATCATGCAAAGAGGAATTTTAATATACCTCCCTAAAAATGCTTTCCATTTCTTATCATGCTATTATAATTATAACATGTTGCTTCTTTTCTTCGGTCATTTTGATTAAACCTAGCAAATAACCCTTTCAAATATTTTTTTCTACTTTTTAAAAGTGCGTTAGTTTTCCTTTGTTTTCTAACTACCAGTGTTTTCTCTTATCTACACAATGGTTTTCATTAATTTAAATGATTGTACAACAGCAAAGTTATTGAGTTATTTTTAAGAATAATCTTAGAAAAATCACTTGCTTACTTTTATTTAATAAAAACTAAAAAGTATTTGGGAATTTTCAGAAATCATACCATTTTGAGACATCACTTCCATAATTCTTTTGCTAATTTATTTTTGACTAATTATTAGCAAAACACACGTCTGATTCATATGGATTTTAACTCTTCTGACAACATTTAAAAAAGTTGTTGATGGAATGTGCATTCGACTAATCTTATGTAGGATGAGAAATATTGTTTAAGCTTAAATTTATGGTGGAATGAAATCTCTAAACA
The DNA here is from genome assembly GCA_013235015.1 of Araneus ventricosus. NCBI lineage: Eukaryota > Metazoa > Arthropoda > Arachnida > Araneae > Araneidae > Araneus > Araneus ventricosus. The sequence continues at coordinate 498,573 of BGPR01000522.1, forward strand.
AGCTATTAGAACGGAGTTTTTCTAGAGAAATAGAAAAATGCTTCCATTTTTTATTATGTTCTGGGGGGATCAGTAAATAATACAATTAGTGTAACAATTATTTAATTATGTTTAAACTACATATGGACAAGTTTTCATATTAAATTTCCAAATTAAACAAAACATAAATAGAGCAGTTGCTCGTTAGCACCACTTAGTATCTATTCACAGTTCACAGCTCCAGCTGGCGCTGCTTCTGCTGCCAGTAGTAAATATCACAAGATCGTCTATAGTTTGCTGATAAGATTTCAACAGGTCTGCACCAACCATAAAAATTTTGGCTTAGTATTTCTTTTTAAAAATTTAATCTCTAATACCTTATTTCATTAAGTTTAACATTACAGTTACATTATTTATCACATTTTCAGAAATATTAGCTTATTGATTAAGAACGCATGAACAGTCGTTTTTTAAAAAATGATAATATGTATCTTTCTTGAATCGCAGAAACAGTGTGATTGAGGTATAAAGAGGCTGGCAGAGAGCAGCGATAATGGAATAAATGTTAAGCCATAATATCAGAAGCGGAACAAGAAAAGAAAGTCACCCGAGGTATTATCTATAATTACGACAGAAAATGATCTTCATATGGAGCTTTATTTCAAAAACGAGTAAGTGTCTGGCACCGGTTATAGAGAGCCAATTAATACGTTGGCTTAGAAGTATTAGAGCTAATTCAGGTTAGATGCCAAAAGTGTTGATAAAGGTCTTCTTTGTAGAAGAAATAAAAGACGTATAGTGTGTGCAAAGAAGCTAATCTTTCCAATTGATAAATGGGAGTATGAACGAAGTAACAATTCAATAGTTCATGAAGGAAGGGAATTTTAAGGATTGTATTATTATTATTATAAAACAATAAACACGGATAAAATTCTATGCTTAACATCCGAATGATAGTGATATGCAGTTTTTCAAATATATAATATATTTTCCCTTTTATAGTGTCAAAGTTTTTAGCGATGAATATATAGACAAAGTTTAAGGATAAAATGCAATTCAATTTTCTAAACCTCTACACATTTCAGCAACTACTGAAAATTTATCAATTTCTCGTAACGTTTGCTGAGAAATGTTGTAAAATGAAAAAAAAAAATACTTTCTGGATTAGCAAAGAATTTATGTGAATTGTTTAGTTTGTCGAAGTTTTCGGGGAGAAGTTTAATATTACATAGCGTAAGAGTATAAACAAAGTGAATGCTTGTATTGTTGAGTCTCGCCGTATAGAAATCCTTTCAGATGCTGAATAAATAATCTGGAGAAAGAAAATATAGTGTGCCCTAATATAAAATTCATACAACTTTGAGTTCGAACATATGTTATCAGATTTTTTTAGGAAACGGTTTTTTGAAATGTTAAAAAAAAATAGTAAGATATTTTCTAAAAAAAATCTAAATATATATATATGAGAAATATCTATGTAACTACAGCGGATCTTAAAAAACTATGCCTTATCTTCAATTTATTACAATGTTTCTTCTATGTAATGATTGAAATAGTTTTGCAACGATTTTTGTTTATAAACATTTTGCTATTCCTATGCATAATCTTTTACGCTTACGATTATTACTTGCTTAGATTTTATATTGAGTTTCTTTCAATGTGAAAAAAAATTATTAGACTAATATAAATTTGAATATTATAATTGGTATTCAAATGTTAATTGAAACTGTATAATTAATTATCTGGGAAGGTTAGTCTTAACCGGTACAGACCGAATTCAGATCCCATTTTATTTTTAATTGATTTTCTGCATATTCTCTGTTCTTTTCTGCTCATTACGCTGGACACAAAAAATGGAATGCAGTGATGAACAGGCTGAATAATATGCAAAGTAATGTAAAAGTTATTTTTAAATTTAAGAGTAGATATGAATCATAGAGATATTAAGAATTATGAATTAGGCAAATGCGAAATTTCATAAACTTAAATGAATACAATAATTACTTTTTCACAAAAATTTATAACTGCATTCCAATGTTTTGAACTGTTTTTCGATCCTTTCGTTGCGGGTTCCAAAGTAGATCTGCAACTTCTCTTCAGAATAGCTTTTGCTAACTGGTAATCTGTTAGTTAAAATGCCAACGTAACCACGAACATCAGAATGTACAACAAGACAAATAATATTGCCATATATGTCCTCTTCTTCAGAGATACGATCATTTTCATCAGGAGGAAGCTGACAAATATCAAGATCTTCATCAGATATATCCAACGAATCGGAATACCTTTGCATCATCAAATACTCTACAACTCAATCTAAAATTTTGAAGTACTTCCTCCTGTTATGATGATTTAGGGACTAAATAACACTCAATACCATTTAACTCAAAATATGATTATAAATTGTCCGAGATTACAGTTCAAAACGAAATTTTCTGTCACCAAACTGAGATTCCTCTTTCTATGAAAAAAGGAGATATCCCTTTTTGCAACAAAAGTCGATTCCCCTTTTTGAAACACAAGGGGATTTGTGTTTCCTTTTCATTTTTAGTGCAAACTAACTATAAGAGAAATTCCTTCTTCACAGAATAGTGACGACTGGCCAACGTTGTTCCCAATTGGGAACATGTAAGTTTAGTGAATTATAGCAAAAGCATTTCTTTTTAAGCCTTGTTACCACGGTGTCTGTCTTGGCAAACCTCGAATCGCTCGAGGTTCATACTTGTGGACTCGGGTCAGTGGAATTCTTAACAATCGTGCCGTTTCCACGGCGCGGTGCTTGGCATATCTCTAGGCAGAGCTCGAGTGAACGGATACACTGACGCCGTCTGGCCACTCCCCCCTCTTTTGATGTGCGAGCTACTTACCTCCACAACACGGGATACAACAGATGCACTTACAAGTCCACGAACCACATAGATTCTTCCTCTTCCGACGACGGGGAACGCGAACCATGGACGAAACTCGTGGCAAGACAGGCCGTAGGGAGGCTGCTTTATGTGCTTTTAGTGAAACAAACCTTTTTAAGTAAGTCTACAAGGTTCTAGAAATTTTGGTTCTTTTTTCAACTTTATATGAATTTTTAATTTCCGCATGTTTTAAAATTTTTAAAAAAGGCAATATTTACAAATTTCTACACATCGCAAATTTTAAATATGAATTATGATTTCTGTATCAAAAAATCAAGTTGTTATTAAATTATTTAGAACATTTTTTCAATTCAAGTAGGATAAAATTTTATTTTTAAATGAATTTCAAACTAGATACTCCCAATTGGGAACCTTGACCTGTAAATGGTTAAATATTAATGCTTTGAACTTATCCATATTTTTAGTATTTATAGTACTTTGTCAATCTAAAGTAGAAACACAATTTTCTTCTTCACAGTCCAAAAAATTGAAAGAAAAGCAGAAAATAAATTAATCTTTAGTCAAAAATAATACATTTTATATTTTTATAATTAATGATAATACGAAGTATAAGGATGCTTAAAATACTTATTATCCATTCTAGACCTTGGGAACTTCCTTCTTGAATTTCAGTTAATGATACGTAAATGGAACTAGCGGAACGGAGCAAAATGCAACTTTAACAACATAAACATCCAATAAATGGGAAAAAAGATTTTAATTCAAAGGTTAAGTCAGTTATTTAACAAATCCAGATTTCAACAAATAAAAAAAATGTTTCTTTCTTATTCTTCATCATTAATCTACGTTTTAATCAAATTATGACTAATACTTTAGAATGTGTATTGAGGATTGATAGAATTGATGTCAACTAGAGTGTATACAAATGATATAATGTGGCATTTAATATCATTTCAGAGAAATATCTGTGACTTTACACCCTTGTTTTTCTTTCACGATGCTCAACGAATTACTCAATTTAATTGAAATTTGATCTTATCCATGAAATTCTGCATCAGAGGCCCTAAACAAGCCTAATCCGTCCCTGACAGGAAGGTATCTTTTATGAATACTATAATTCATATCCTTATATCCTCGCCGTGCCACAAAGCCGCCTAACGTTTCTATTGAGTATCAAACATTTTTTCCCATTGATACACAATATTTTATATAAAAGCGAAAAAAGAGAGAAAAAATTATGTAAATGCTTAACGCAACTGGACTTTAGAACTGCATCGCTAAAGTTACCGTTAAAGTAAGAAAATAAAAGTCAGTCGAAGCTAGTAGACCTCACGAGCCGTCAGTCCTGAATCGTCTTGATTCCACGAACCCGACATCCACCCCCCTACGTTTGTCAACCTCCAGAGGTATGACCAGTTGAATAGGACGGAGTTAGATCTTTACTTCCAAGTCGTAATACGCACAATATAGCATTCCAATCGCGGCCTTTGATCACCTCGTCGACACGGGTCCTTTTCATGCAATAATTCGACATCTTCTTCTGGGACGAGACACGACTTTTCATTGTTGCGTACCGGATTAAGGTGCTCAGCTGTAAAAATCCTCTTTAGACCAGTTTTTCGATTATACAGTGCTTTGATTTTTACTAAACATCAAGTTTCTTCGGAAACGTAACATGTAAGAGTTTACGAAATACTCAATATAAAAAAATTGACAATATTTTAATAAATTATTTTTTTATAATCACTTAAAGATCATTTTAGGCTTTCAATTCAATAATGAAGCTGATAAATTACTGTGAGTTATACATGTTTAATTAAATTTCATAAATTGATGTTTATTATATTTTGACTAATAAATATTTCTTACCTCTGTTTAGCCTTATTACCTTATACTCCTTTATTTTCAGTTTCTTGTACATACCATTGTGCATTTTATCTTGCATTGAATTTGTTTTTAATATTTCTTGCATACACCACAGACTTACGTTCATAAACTTTAAAAATATTCACATTAATTTTAAAACAAATGATTCTCGATTTATTCGAAATCAATTCCTATCCAGGGTGGTTCTGATCTATCAAGAACCTACTGTAGAATTCGATAAATTAAACTTTACCTTTAAAGTTAAACTCCTTTCCATCTTGAATATGTTGAAGAAACTATCCAGACAGAAACAAATTTCGAACCTTAACGAACTCCATTGCGTTAAGCCATGGAAATGCAGTTTAACTTAGAAGTATAAAATTTGAATGGATAAAATATCTTAGGGAAACATCACAGGATAAGGCTAGAAGAAGATTAAAAGACCGCCGGATACTACAGGCGAGGGAGTTTGTGATCCAATAACGAAATTTCGATGACGAGAAATTCTTTGGCAGAAATTGCGTAACACGGTTTAGCAATATTCGGTAAGTAGGTGTGAGGAATGTTTTAGAATAAGGGTATTTCAAACTTCCTAATTTGAATTAAAGCATCAGAGAATCATTTATGTTATATCCATTTATAAAAGAAAATGGATTAGCATCTTTTGTTGCCATGCAAAAAAGTAAAGCTGGAATATTTTACATGCAGATATTATACAGAAAGGAAATGTAAACAATGGGGGAACTCTGAGTAGTATGAGTTTGATTCTGAATCATTTTCAGACATATCATCTTGTCAATCATCAAAGTATGTGCTTCAAGATGCTAAACTGCAACATAGCATTGGGAAATAAATTACAGCCATATCATGCAATTATACTGGAGTCTAAACCTCAACATGTAAAATGATGATAACTCTGGGTTTAACAGACAATAACTGTCCATTTATTATAGGAAGACTTTTTCTAAAATGTGCGTATAATAAGATATGCACTTATTTAATTTTTTATTTAAAACAAATTAGTTTAATCCAAAGACATTTCACTAAAGTTACAAACAATTTTTTAACTAATTAAAATCATAGTTGAATAAAATAATAATTACTTCATTATAATTTGCCTGTGATTTCCCTTGCCCAATTGTACGGAGTTCGAGAGAGGATTCCACCTAAGAACTTTCAGTATTTGTAAACCTCGAGCATATTCAAGCTACCGCTTGTGAGACGTCCTTACTATGGTGTGCTGTAGAAGTCAGAAGATGAATTGTATGGTTCAGTTGACTTTCTTGTCATTTTAAAGAGCTGTAGGATTTTGAAGTTCACCTCCAGGTGCCTCTTGTGTTTATTCAGAACAAAACTCAATCTACCTTGTTAGAACAAGATGCCGAACAATATCCCTAATATATCTTCATGATATTGTGCGACATTCAAAATATCGGTCAACATCGTGGAGACAACGTATAATATATTGTGATGTTAGAGTAGTAAATCGATCTGCAGCCCCAAATAACTTGTAATTCAATTTTTTGGCGACAAAAGATTTTTGTAAGATTTATCAGCGAGCCAAAAATCAGAAAAATAAATAAGTAATCAGAAAAACTTTGTCCGAAACTCTTGTTGATGAAAATATTGTGCAAGAGAAAAGATCCCTCACACGACTCATGACTCGCGATGTGAAAATATTGTGGAAGAGAAAAGTTCTCTCGTACGATTCATGACTCTTGATGTGAAAATATTGTCCAAGACAAAAGATCCCTGGCACGACTCATGACTATTATGAAGATCCAACATAAACGAAAGCATGATGCCATTATGGATTAAGAAAGACTTTTCTCTCTTCCACCAGCAATTTAGACATTCATTTCAGACTGTTTCAGTTTACTTTTTATATTAATTATAGTTGTTTTAATTTTTCTCTCTCCTCTTTCTGTATTTCATCTTTAATCTGCAAGGGTTTTGTATAACCATAAACCTTATCTAACCGGTTCGCTACCGGTGTATTAATAATAATTATAATAATTACTCTTGTTGTATCATTAATATCGAAACAAATATGAAAAATTCTTAAACTGTTTTCAAACCAATTTAAATACTTCTTGATTAAAATGTATATAGTGCTGAAGAAAATTTCCAAATATCTCTTTAAGTGGGTTCATAAAATGATTCATCAAAAATTCTTTCATTCAAAATATATGTATTCATAGATAAGCTTCTTAAATAAATAAACGTGGAATACTAGATCTTGCTGATGCGCTATAAATAATTTTAAAAGTTCTCATACTATTTCAGAAAGTCTCTTCCTGTGAGCAAACAATGCAGAAAAGATTCCTAAAATGTTTTCGTTTAACAAAATTTCATTTTTCTCGTCAAAGTTTAAAAGGCTTATATTCAAAAGTAATGTTTTAGTTTCCGAAACAACTAAACATAAATCACATATTTTCAATAAAAAATATGGATAACAGGTTAATCTTTCTCTAAATAAATAAATATGTTTTTGTTTAGTTTTGTCTGTTTCTTTTGAAAAGAATGCTTGATATATATTTTGTTTAAGTAAACTTATATTTCAAAATTTAAGTCATTCTGGTCATAAATTTATGTTCGAGCGATAGCTCTCGAATGAATTATTTATATATACATACAAGCAAAATAATTGAAATTACTCTCAGACAATTCATATATTTCATACACTGTTTAATTTATTAAAATTTTCACCATTAAGAAAAGAGCCAAATTGTATCTCTACACTTAATTTTTCCAAATATTGTTTATTTGATTGAGAAATGCTGTCTCTTATAGATTTAAAAAAATGAGTTAAAATGCTCTTTAATCGCATTATTTCAACAATCAATTTTTTTTGTATTCAAAGAAATGTTTAGCCATAATTAAATTCTATCAAGTAAACAAACTGATGTTTGTATTTAAGTGTTGTTTACTTTTAAAATTTTGGAATATCGATGATAATCTAAAATATTCAAAGATTTAAATTTTAGTACGATAAAGTTCCAGTGAAATAAAAAAATATCAATATGCCTAGTCTCCAAATATTTATTTATTTTTCAATACTCTTCAATACTTATAAGATGAATTGTAAACTTAAATTTTTTCACATAAAAACAATTACTTAGTTGATTAGTTGAAAAAAATTAATATTTTGCTAAGTATAAATAATTATTGCTAAGAAATGAAGATTATACAGAATGGCCGAACGCAGAAAATAAATATAAGTATATTTAAAACTGAGTTTCAGTTTTTTGCATTATAATGTCTAAATTTTGCCCTAAGTAATTGATTCACATATGTGCTTTTATCTAGAATCATTAAGTTGTATGAATGCTTGATTAATTTTACAAATAAGACCGAAAAGTTCTTTTGAGAAGAAATATTAATATAAAAAGAGATTATTTTGATATATCTGAGAGTGCTAAATATTTTTATCACTAGCTGATTAAAAATCACAATCGAAAGTATTGGTTTATAAAATTGCAAGAATCTATAGAAAGCAGAACTTCTAACCATTCTTCACTATTATGAACAACCGTACGTCGGATGTCAAATTGAGTTCTACTTTTATTAGAGATATTTTTCATAAAATTATTATCGTTTAAAATGAATGGATGATGGATAGGAAATACAGAAGATTATTTTGAAAATATAGAATTATTTTAATATAATTGACTCCTCTGGACCTTAATCCTTTATGCTACGACAATAATATTTAACTATGATAGTTATTTTAAAGTTCAGAACATTGTAATAAAATTTCTCTGGGGAAAATAGCTGCGTTTTTATTGGAATACCAATACTTTCATTTAACTTGTTATTTAGAAAATAATTTCACAATTCACTATTTTGAAGACATTAATTTTTCAAAACATTACCGTTTAACTTCGAGCATTATAATTGGATTAGATGATATTATGTCAATGACACATTATCTTAATATTTATCTTATTATTAAATTGTATGATACCCAGAAAAATATTCAATTATCTGCAAATTATAGTTCACTTAAAGCACTTTTAAACTTTAGAAACTTATAAAAACACTATGAATTTCTCTAAAAAATGTAGCTCTAGAACAAACTTGACAAATAATTTTGACATATTAAGGATTCGTTTACTATATAGGGGGTTTGAGATAATAAAAATATAATGAAGAAAAACCAAATTAAATTGACTAGAAACTTCACCGTACCATTCATTTTTTAGACAAATTCTGTCCATATTTTATATGACGCGAAGAAGAATTTCAGAAGTTGTCCAAATTTGGACGTAGACATAAGAGGCGTAATCTTCGGTTCCAATAACGAAACAAGAACAGAAGGACATATTTTCCTATGTAGAACGACGCATCATTATCGAGAATTGTGAAGAAATGTATTTCGTTTATGATGCTCCTGGGAGAACAGCAATCATCAACATCATTTGTTTCCATGACAACATAGCGTCCTGGTATTTTAGTCATCTTTACATCTTGCTGATCGCGTTTCCGAAACTCTCTTACGTATAGAATGGAGGAAGTTTCACTCTAGCAGGTGTTCACGACAAACGTGTTTCGCCGTTTTATGTGATGCTACTTAAGCACCGTATTGAAGATGATACAGGATTAAAATCTGGAGCATCTTTAATGTTTTGTAAATAATTACAAATTTATCAGTTGAACGTATAAAAAGATATCAAGTATCTAACAAGACAATGAATTTATATTCGTATGCAAGATGATTTTAACAAAAAGTGTAATTCAAGAATCAAATTATGTTTTGTACAGTTTCAGATTAGTTTAAATCATTAAAAACTGTACAGATATATTCAACAAATTTTAAGTACTTACTGCAAGACAAATCGCAATACAGACCTATTATAATTTATTTTTGTTATGTACACAGATAGTATGAGGGAAATTTTCTCTATTCCTTTAATCGGAAATGCTTGTAAAATATTTTCTCTGGTTTGATGCATTACTTCCTTGTTAATTGGTAATATACATAATCACATAAATTGTTTTTGATGTAATCCTCATATTACGATGCAAATGCACTTGCTAATTGCATTAAAGTTTTCATCTGAAAAATATACATCAAGCTGTTGAATTGAAATATAAATACAAAAATATTCTAAATCTTAAAAATCCTGAAGAAGTATCCTAAATCCAACAACAAATATATGAGTATATTAGATGATTTTTACTACCTATTGAGATAGCAACAGCAATTCAGATCTATTTAAATTTAATTTTGTTATGTATAGAATGTGATCAAAATTTTTTTCAAATTCGACACTAAAAATGATTAGAAAATGGTCTTTATAGTAACTTATAAGACGCTTCCTTAATAATTCATAAAATAATTGCTTTGAAATGTACATAACGTATATTAAATAAAATCATGAATTTCGAAAATGAAAGACATTTCCTAGAAATTGAATAATGCATTTAGAAAGTTCTTCAAATTAATGGATTCCGCTAATCAGACAAATTTATTGTTTCGTTAGAAATGAATATTACTATTCACAAATCATTGAGTTTCAACTTAATTGTTTGGTAATCTATAGAGAATTGTCAATACTATAGACAATTTCTCTCGGAGAGATCTGTCAAGAGGTATTGTATCACTCGAGAACAATCTTTAGGAAATCTCTCTCTCGTCAATCTCTCTTGTCTTATCAATCTCTCTTCACCAATAGGAACAAATATTTTTTTCAAAAATGCTTAGTACTCCATTCCTTCCACTATATGGCGAAACTAGAAAAATATGTGCCTATTACGGAACGATATGACATAGTAAGAGGAGATTACTGCTAATTTTTTTCACTGCTATAAGAGTACATCTTTTTATGAATTTAATATCAGTTTTGAGTACTTAAGACAGAGTTTATTTCATTCCATTTATTTTATAATTTCGAAAACTATTTTCACTATTTTTTAAACTAATTTTTTGTAGATTTATATGCATATTTCACTTGGAATAAACTGCTTTAATATCCTGAAAATACAGTCAATATTGTAGAATATATTAAGTAGTCGTTTTATTAAATCTTCTGAGAAGGTAATATCACTTGAATGAGTGTTTGCAATTTTAAACTGGATTGCATGCGATATTGGACAACGATAATGTATTCTTGTTCGGTAGGCAATATTTTCTACAGTGTAATGTTATTGCAAAAAAGAAATTTAAGAATTGCTTTGCATTCGGATTTTAAATTTGTCTTTTAATATGAAATTCATGCATCTACTATATATTTATAGAGATTTCTGACATTAATAATTCTATTTATTTGAATAAAATGGACTTTTCAGAGCAGGTTTTAAAATATGATCTATGTAATAAAATAACAATTCAGCTTAAATTTAAAAATAAACATATACATAAAATAACCAAAAACACCTTATTTTCAGAAACAGGCATGCTAAAAATGGAAATTTAAATTTAATTGAAATATGATAATACTTTTGAAATCAAATCAATTTTGGATAATTGAATAAAAAATTTAAATTTTTAAATGTATTCAGTTGTTTAAAATTATGAATGAATTACATTTAATTTCTGTTAAAAATCAAGCTATCTACTGTTTCTTTAACTTTAATGATTTTTGCTACAGTAGCATCTGCAATTTTACATTTTTGAAAGAATGTATGCTATGAAGCTAATAAGTTTATGTAAGTTTTCCAAAGATTTTTGTTAAAATTTTAAGAAAAAGCTTTTTCTCAATAAACAAAGACTAAAATTAAAATTAAAATCTTTCGTATTCCAGATAAAGACAATGTTTAATGATTAACTGGATTATTTAAGTATTCGGCAACAGTCATTCTTTATTTAACACGTGCTTCAATTTAATTCTTAATTAATTATTCTGTATATGTCAGTAAATTTTACTTAGGAAATGTAGATAAGACAGTTCCCTTGAGTCATAATTCCGTTCGCTTAGACTGCAATTTTTAATATATAATTCCAAGAAAACTTTGATTAGGAATATAATCAGGAAATCCATAATATTAACTGACGAAATCATCGACATCGCTAAGTATGGTTAGTTAAAAAAAACAATTTCCTCATGCATATATTATTAAAAGAAATATTCTTCGGAGCAATTTAATGGACAAGGACTTTTGGAAAGTTTCAAAGAAAATAATATATATATATAATAAATATAACAGCATAAAAATAATATATATATATATATATATAAATTTATAGTTTAGAAATTTATTTCAATAGCCTGTGGAAATATTTAAATTGAAGCATAATACAAAAGAAAAAAAAGGTTTTATTTTTCAAAGAAGAAATAAATAAAAATTTCAACATCAGTATGAAGAACGAAAATATATTTATTGTGTTCTCCAGAGCGTATTTCAATATTACTTTTAAAATAAAGACGACATACTAATGCAGGTAAGTGCTTATGTTTTCCATTTATATGTTTGGTATCCCACTGCCCATTCAAAATGGGTTGAAACAAATTTCGAGTTGCCTGAGGTTATGAATGTTTTCCTAGGTTTTCCACAGTCGTGCTCTCTTGAGAAAAAGAAATTCAATATTCCTAATAAGAGAACTGTTTATGAACGAATTAAATAAAAAAAGACTTACCCATGAAAATGTAGCAAAACATTTAAAATAAAAATATATGCCAGGCACATACTGAATATATCATACCTTATCTTTGTTATGCATAGAGTTAGTCCTAGTGATAGAAACAATTCCTACTAAATTGACATGTCTTGTCGAATCTGGTTTCATCGCCGTTGTTGAAAGTCTAAAAAAGTTAATGATGTATTTCCCTTAAAAGAAAATGATAAGAGAAGAAATAACACTGGGAAATAAAATTGGAAATAAATTTATCGATAATAAAGAAATTCCACTTAGAGGTCAACCTTAAGAATGCAGGTGGATCAAATTACAAATCTACTCTTTAAATTCTGAATTCTCTTCTAGAGAAAAGTAAGTCCTTTATTGATTTTGAAATCATTGAAAGAGAAGATCCGCTGTTACTTTGGGCAGTTCGTGGATCGACCAATTCTTTTGTCTGATTTAAGCTAAGTTTGTGTATCAGGCATACGGTGAAGCAAAAGGTTTTAGGGCGGGGGAAATTGAAGAATAAATATTTAAGAAGAACAAAAATAATTTTAAGTGACTCTTTCCTAATATTTTTATAGAGGCTATCACTACTACTAAAAAATCTATAAAAAATCATGACATTTTATACAGGGTTCCCACTTATAACCGTTACACCCCCTTAACTTCTAAACGGTGACCCTTAGGCCATAAATTTGGTGTCTAGGTACAGTAAAAATGCTATGCGTTACACGATGAGACAACTTACAACGCCATCTATCGGGAAAATTTAGAATTAGAGTTCCTATCTCGAAAAAAGTACAAGATACGGGAAACAAGTCAATTACAAAAATGTAGAGCGTCTTCGATTTAGCAGAGGACATATTAATACGAAGAAATGAACGTTTAAAGTGCACATTAGTTTGTTCTCGATTTCCGAAACTGTGACGTCTCTAAACGGGTTAAAGCAAAAAATCAATTAATTAACACAATATACCTTTATTTTCGGTGTTCAAAGTGCTCTCCGTCATTTACAATGCAGATTTGAGTCCATGTTTAAATTTTACTTTGCACACATTCTAGCATATAGTTGGTGCGCAAACACAAGCAACAGTAATACGTCCTGCAATTTTGGCGGGAAGGTCCATACACCTGCTGTTTGAGTTATTTCCACAAGAAGAAGTATAATGGCCCGAAAAATAACATTTTCCCCCTTTTATTCCTGTCATATGACGTCAAAATTTCCGAAAATGCGAGCGAACAAATGCGCATTTTACACGCTTAATTCTTAACATTATTGCACTCAAGGTGTCTTTTCGTACTAAATCGAAGACGCTCTAAAATTTTGTAATTGACTTTTTTCCCGTTTCTTGTACCGGTTTCGAGATAGGACGCTAATTCCAAAATTTGCCGATAGATGGCGTTGTAAGTTGTCTCATCGAGTAGCGTATAGCCTTTTTACAATACCTAGACACCAACTTTACGGCCTAAGCTGTCAACGTTTAGAAGTTAAAGGGGGGGGGGAGGTAACAGATATAAGTGGGAACCCTGTATACTTGTTTTAAGTATTCAACACAGGCCCAATTTTTGGCAGTTTTGACAATATTTTTGGGTAGTTTTGTTCATATTACTTCCTCAATATTTACGTCCATCTTCAATTACTCAATGTCTTTGTTTTTGTTTTTTTTTGGTCCTGTACCTTTGATTCCTAGCAAAAAATTTGCTCTTCCTTTTAATTCCATTGGAAAGTTGGCATTGGGCAACTCTGCATATAATTTGAAGTATAAGAAGTATCCAACTGAAATTTTTGATGGCATCAAGTCATTTTATATCTTTATTAATATTACTGTGTTTGAAAGTTACAAAAGCGTTAATAATAGGGGCGATTTAAATACTATGAAGAAAACCATAATTCAATGACAATTATTTCTTGAGATAACATTTTTCCGGCATAGGCCATCTGCATCATCAATTCCTTTTCTCAAGTTTATAAAAGTTAATAATATGAGTTTTTTTGTTATCAACAGTAGTTTCGTCAATAGAAACTTAAAAATGAGTTGCAAAATAATTATGGCTTAGCATCAGTTTGGAATTCAAATGTTCATGGCTTTTCTTCTGGCTTCTTATTTTGTAAAAATTCCTTGAGAAAAACTTTTTGCCAAGTTGAAGCTAGAAAAACAGTTATCCGCTATTATATTAGTTCGACTTGTTTTGTGTAATGAATGTCACTGAAATTATTTGAAACGTTTAAATAATTAAAAATTAAACGAAGCAGAGTTCCAGAATTTCACACAGGAAGCATCACAAGCCATTAAAAATGTAAGCATTTTTGCAGAAAAAGAGAAAGTAGGAGAATGATCAACTGCCAATTTTTGTTACACAGTTAGGTGCGTGGGTTACCCGTGCCCCATGTGTCGTTGTGTCCTCTTATCTCCAGTGTACTTAACTTTATACTTGAATAACTATGCGGCATTTCAAGGACTGATACTGAAAGTTTGAACTCTAAACAATTAATAGAATTTAGAGTTCAATGTTTTGAAAACTAATGGAGACCTGTACCCCCACGAGACTAACAGAGTATTAAATGCCTTGAAAGGTAAATACTTCATTTGAGAAAAAAGGCGAACTCTTGTCTTCTTACTGTACGATTTAACATACTAAATTCTACTATATTTTGTTGTCAGGGAACCACATTAGATCTTAATTTGTCAGTTAACAGCAATTATTTTTCCTGTGCATAACTTTGTATTAGTAACCTTCATCGCTCCGTTGGCTCCGCTAAGCGGACATTGAGTTTTATGCATTCTTTACCCTTAAAACACATTTGAAACAATTTTTTATTTAGACAATTTAGAAATGATTTCACAGAGATTGTTACTACTTATTTTTATTTCTAATCAAAGTAATTGCTAAGCCTTTTTAAGGAATTTAATCTGTTAATGCGACATGCAAAGTAGAATAAGCATCTAATTTTTGGAGGGTAAAGTATTAAAAGACTAAGAATAAAATTTTCCATTTTTCCATTTTCTTAAGCAGACTTGGAAAAAAGTACTGATGAGATACTAAGACTCGGGTATTCTTTATCTTGCTTAAATACAATTCTGTAAATATAAAAATTTCTTCATTCCTCTGTGAAAATGAATTTCAATTTCTTTTTCCAGTTTTGATGTAGCTGAGAAATTATTTAATTTAATTTAGGTTTCTTACGCCAATGAAATTTTACTTTAAAAATAACAGGCAAAAAGAATATGCAATTTTTAATTCACCAAGGTTAAACCTAACACCACACTAGTGCATCTTTTACCTTCTTCAATTTGCTATGAATTATTTAATAATATTTGAATAAAATTATTTTCTTGCTGTATTTCTCATTTGAAGAAGGGCAGTTTTGAATAAAGCGATTTTAATGACAAAATTCAAGATTTAAATTCTTTATTCCAGTTAAAATAAGTATTAAATTATACTTCTTAAACTGTGAATTAATCTTTGAAAATTGAAGGAAAATTTGCATTGCAGCATAAAACTGAGTTTTCGCTTCAAAACTTGAAAAAGGTTTGCTTTCATATAGGCATAATATAATCGCTTTATGACAAATATTCAGAGTTTCTTTCAGAGAAAAAAATTTAGTGATATTTCAATTTTCAGTATAATATATTAGCACTAAAACAGTTTACTTCCTTTTAACTTTTTCAAAGTTTAAAAAAAATTATAACAAGTATGTTTGATTGCATTCATAAAAAAAATGTAATATTTAAAAAAAAACCGCACTGAATATATTTATTTCAGAAATTAGCAGACTTTACTCATAATTATATGAAATATATATAGGAAGGAATGTTTAATTTATTTGACAACAACAATAATTATTTCACCATCGAAATAATTATTTCCACAGCCTTTACATGACGTTATAGAAAATGAAAGAAAATTGTCTTTTGACAAGCAACACCAACTATCTCAATTTTTTGAAATTTCAAACAGGAAGAAAATGCTCAATTTTTCGAAACCAATAGCGAATATTTCTGAATATTTTTGACGTCTGATATAAACATGACACCACATATTTCTACCACATGTGAAAACAATTCATTAATATTCGTTATTGGTTGCGAAAAATTGAGTATATTTTCCTGTTTGAAATTTCAGAAAATTGAATTAGGTGGTGTTGCTTGTTAAGCGATGAAATATTTAGTATTATCATGTTCTTCAATTCCCATTATAACATACATACTGTCGTCAAAATGACATTACATCTTACTTTTCTCTTACGTATTACTTTACCTTTTTAAAGCTTTTTTTCTTTAGGATCGAGGCCGCTGCACAAGGGATTAGTGTCTATCTTTGTCGTAAATTTGATGTTTCAAGTTATTACTCTTTTTAAAGAAGTTAAGCCAATTTCAGATTGTTTTATTATCGCTGATGGAAGGATAGAATTCCCTTTATGTCATTGAAAAAACAATCCAAAAACTGGTTTGATTCCTAATATGCAAAAATAACTTTAAGTCTCTGTTTTGCTTTTCATATTTATAAATCTTTAAGATATGAGGACATAGTTTATTTTTCTAAATTCAGAAGTTTAAAAGAACATCATTGGAATAAATACATTCTATAGTTATTTAAAACAACTAACGTTTAAGGTTAAAAACGCTTTAATTCAATAATGATTTTTTTTCACTTACGGAATCAGTTTGATTTTTTCTTTCTTTATACAGAAAGTAAAATATCATTATAATTATAACTGACTAGATTTTCAAAGTTTCATAAATTTCTCGTGAAACTTAACACGAGCTGAACAAAGCAAAAAATGCCAAAATGTAGTAGAAGGTGTTAATTGGAAATTATAAATGTATCCAAATATAAATCTTTTTTGGAAAATGAATTCTGGGTATTATTTTAATATAATTAAAAAACAAATCTTTTTTTGAGTGACAATTTATCTCCGTGCTTTCATGTTAGATAACGACTGAATTATTTCTAAATAAATAATAATGTTTGAAGAAGTTATTATTAAATTGATTAAGAGTTGGTTATTGTTTAGTTTACTGATATTAGCAGCGAACAAAGTGTCGAACATGGCACAATATTTAAAAAAATATCTAAGATATATGGCATCTTAATGAAATCTAATCTGGGTTTTGCCTACTTGTAAAGGTGAACAATTGAATATTAATATTAAGTGCATAAATCAAAATAAATCCTAGAGGAGAATTGTTTGCATCAGATTTATATTGCGCGTTTTGTGGAAATTTAGATTATTTAATTTAAATAAACGGAACTACGAAAGGCAAATTAATGTAATGCGTCAAAAGTCATTGAATCTGACAGAAAGCAGTATGAAAATATTGACGTTCCCTTGCCTCATTTCATCGCATAAGCGCGTGACGCACTAGTGTGCATGCAAATGGAAGCATGCCTACTTGTAAATAATTACAGATTCTGCAAAAGAAATAATATAATTTCTTTGTAAATAATGAATATAATTTTGCCACATTTTTTCATACACCTGGTGTCTTTCGAACAAGAACATCTTTTTCAAAAGAAAGGGCGATGATATAATAAATCGTAATGCTTAATGACATTTAGCATTGTTTTATTTCTTACTTTCACAATTGTTTCGGATTTCAAGTTGAGTAGGTATTCATGGGGAAATTAGGTATCGAAAATTCATATTTTATCCAGCACTTCAGGACATACAGTTTAATAACTATACATACATAACAAAATGAGCTTGACGATTGTCCTAAATCATAAAAGTTTTCAACATTTTATACATGTCCAATTCGACAACAATAATATTATTTAAAATGAGCTATGCAATGAGTTATGTGTAACTTCTGAGTGAAAGTTTTAGATATATTTGATATGTCTATTTCTAATATGCTATGAAGCTTTTACGTTTTATGCAAAATAGCACACATTTCAGTTATCTTTGTTGAGTTAAAAACTTTTTTATTACTCTTTTAACTGGTTTTGTAATTACAATCGCTGCTTTGTTAAAGAGTATAATTTTTTTAAAAAATGGGAAAGTTATATTAAAGATAAGAAAGAAAGAAATTATTTTCAATTATTTTTAAATATTTTCAAATTGTTATCATAAAGACAAAGTTAAATCTTAAGATTATTTTCCATATTATTATAAAATTATTCTAAATATGGAACAAAACATTAATGGATATGGAGTAATAATAATGTGTCCTGTTGTAGTTAAAGGCTTAGTTTATGAGAATTATTGCAATATATTTACATTACTTTGAGATTTATGCAAAGTTCTGTATCTAATATCATGTTTTGAATATTCTTAAAGGCCAACTCTTCTATCCACTAAGGCAACATCGCAAATAAATGGATGGGCAAACAGTGGAAGAAAACCATATTATAATAGTGCCAGACCAGCTGAGAAATTGAGCTATATTTAAATCCCTTGGGGAAAATATGGGAAATATAGAAGAAACACGTGGACTTAGAAAATGTTTACTTTCGTAAGTAACTTTGGAGAATTGCATTTGTGACATCATGACCGTTTGTGAACTTCGCGAAAAAATATCAAGATATGGTTAACAAATATAACGATAGATTCAATACCACGGGATATACAACAGATTTTTGTCATAAACGGTGGCTATTCATCCTACTAAATGAAAATAATTACTTTATCGACTGAAGGATATAAAGTATTAAGTATATTGGAAAAGTTACCTAACTTTTCGTTGTTTAAAATTAATATTTTTTCTGTTAATGGAAATGTAAATAAAAGTATTCCATTTCGATTTCTTATTTTATCATTTTGTGATATTCTTTATCGCAAAAATGATTTCTTTTTTTATAAATACAGTCATTGTGCTTACAGAAAGCTATCACAATAATGCCTGAAATGAAAGCTTGAATAGACGAAAACATAAACATATGACTTATTTTCTATGTTTCTGTATTTTGAAACAACTCTTAAATCTTTTCCCCTGTGTTTCTCCGATTATTTTTAGTTGAACTACGTAAATTTTATATCCGGAGTTTTCTTATTATGAAGAAATATTTAAGATACGGAAAAATTGAGTTTTTTTTAAAAAATTTAATTATGACGGAAAATATAAATATGCAGATGGCCCCTTATTCAAATGTATTTCACACACTGTTAAGGATAACGTATTTCAAAATCGAATGATACATTTTTCTTGAATTTGTAGGGTATGAGCAATAGGAGTCCATGGTTACTTTTTGTTGGGCCTTAATAAATGATGGCTCTCTATTGAATATACATGAACAAAGCATTCTTGTGTGACGAGGATTCAAAATCTCATATGAATGATTTCATGCACGATGATGAGTTATTCTGAGGTTTTTGCTATATTGTAATAGAAGATTCAAAATTTTACTTTTAATCAATATTTAATGACATCAAATTAGCAATGAAGAAGCGTCACCCGCATAAATTTATTAAACCTTATTTTTGAATTGTCTTTCGTGCATTAAGCAGGCATTTTATCCTTTACATATTATGAGCTTTCGAAAACAACAGAGCAGAATGGATATAGCTATGCGAAACACTTACAAAACTGTATTTGACAATCCATATTCTCTAGGATGGAACGTATCCAAAAATTAAATGAAAGTACCTGACACACAAATAGTTTTCCTTAGTCCCTTTCTTCTAATTGAAGCTTTATCTATTAACAAGCGAAAAAATACTTAGCAAGCAGTTCATTTAACTTTTAGAGAGCAAATAACTACATCAAATTCTACGCTAAAAATAATTTATGTGAGTTACTTAACGGAGTTTCTAATTCTGACATTCGGTATATTTACGTTTTGGCCAAATTCAACTGCTTTAGTTCCTGGAAAAGTAAACATTTGTTTTCTTTTCTCTCTAAGTTAATTCATAGTAAAGATTACAGTTGATCCATTTTTATATTTCATTTGAATAATAACGGCATTCGGTTGTCTAGAGATATCATTAGATGTTGCTTAATGGTTCTCTAGAAATGTTACACTTTCATGAAGCTACTACAGCCTTTTTTGAAATATATTTAAAAATTTATATTCATGTAATATCGCCATCTTGACAAAAATGTGCTTCAAGAACTTCAGAAGCATGCATATGATTCTGTCATACCATTTTTCATTCAAGGTAGCTTATATTATAAACTTCGGCGATATTTTTTTCTTTGAGATTATAGTTTTAACTCTAAAATGCTTAGCCAAAGTTTTAATTTTTTAACTAAGTTATGTAACTCTAAAGATAAGTTGAAAAGAATAATAATTCAAGATCAAAAACAACATTTATTTGTGCGAAGAAGTGAATTATATATTTGTATTTTAAAAGTTCCCATAATAGAAAGTATTCCTTCAAAAGTTGAAAAGGAATTTTCTTCATATGATTCCTACATTTACATTATAAAAGCTTGTTATATGTATTTACCAATTTTATTTCTTCCTATAAATTTTAACTTAATTGGAGGATGTAAGGTAGCAGGACGACGAAGAAGTTTTTTCTTTTTAAAAAAAGTGTGCCTTCATTAAATGAATAAGAGTGAGACAATAACATTTATAATTATTTACTTAATAGAAACATAGTCACAGACACACATAATTACGAAAACGCACAAAACAATTAACATAAAAAAATTATTAAGCAATTTTAAGAAATAAAATATTTAACAAGGGCATTTTGACATATGAAAAGAGTTAACCTCACTGGGTAACATCCGCCGAGTCTCTGCTAGTTTTTAATAGTGTCCGATAGGTGGCTGTTTGAGAGAGAGACGTGTTGAGTTGGTGTATGCCTGTATGTCGGCGGTACATACTCCATAATCCTAACTTCCCAGCCACACAATGTATACTTGAAGATTTAATTCACAGTAGGATCGATTTCGGCACGGTGTAAAAATCTAGTTTTGAGATATCAGTCATAAGTTTCCAAAACCATGACTTAATCACTAGGCCAACGCATCTCTGAAGCGTGCATTCGATAAAATTCTTAGTAAAAATAAGATAAATAGGTAAACTACCATTCTTTCCAAATTTAAACACTTATAAGTATAATTAAGTGAAATTTTTATTTTTATAAAAATAAATATAATGATTTAAAAATTTCGGATCATACAGAAACGTGAAGGAGTTTACTAGACGGTCGTATCAAAAGATATAATCTGAATTTCTAGACGAAATGAAAGCTTTTAGGTGTTTACATTTTTTAAAATTAGTAACATGTAGGCATCATTAACTATTCTGCAATTCAATACTGATTGTTATTTTTATTTTTTTCCGAATGGCCCAAATTATTAATTTGCTATTGAATTGAAAATACAATTAAATGTTTATAAATATTTAATTGATGTTGTATATTTCTTAATTGGAATTCTACAAGCTATTGTGGTTTATTGCTTTAACCTCTTCTTTGTAGTATTTTTTTTTTCGAATCTCCGACAAAATGATTATGTTTTCCATTCAAGGCGCGATATCTTTCCGGAAAGCATAAAGGAAGTAGGAATGTTTGCGCTATTTTTTAGTAATATTCAGAAATACAAAAATTAATTGCGGAATACAACCAGACAAGTAAGTAGCGACGTATTCACTTTTAAGGATTCAATTTTTCTCTTCGTCACATGACATGCGACGCCGTCAAAAAAGTGGTTAATCTGTTGGCATAAATCGACGAATCTCACTCGTGCATCGCATTTCAGAATCCTATTCGTAATTATCCTATACGTAATAAATTCGTAATAAGACAACGCAACAATCAATTGTAAAGACAAAAATTACTTGTATACACTTAAATATCTCATGTTCCTTACGGTCTTAAATAGATTGAAATAATAAAAATATCCCAAATAGGAGGTGTCATCTAATTAGGAAGATAAATAAATTCGCAGGTTAAGGGGATAATTTTTAGAATACCGAAACAAATAAATGCCAGTTGCAGTATGTTTTCGCCATCATTTATATGATACACACTTAAATAAAATTCAATGAGTTAAACAGTTTTTTTGTCACATGAAGGAATTTAAATTTTTCCTAATATGCCATGCTTACTGCAAGAAGAAAGCAGATGAAATATCTCCGTTTTACTCCTTTTGTATACCAAAATAAATTTTTCCCCCTCATTTATTGCCTTAGTATTTTTGAAGAAGTATTTCCATTAATAAGATGTCTTCATAAAACTTATGTAGCGGTTCCCTAAGTCTTGAAAAAATTCTAACAGCAATGCGAAAATTGCACAAAATATTATATCTCTTACATTTATTTTCGGATTTCAAAGGAACCCAAAATGCATTTATTCTATGGTCTCAGATTCCTTTTAGAAGCTACCGAAGAGAGTCGTTGAATCAGTGCGGTTAGAGTATTATGCCACGAGGAGCATTCCATTCAATAATCTTGGCTCTTTAGGTTTTGAAATGGAAGGGATAAACTAGGTACTATAAAGCGATGGAGGGGAAATGAAATTTAAAGGTGGAAGAAACGAAAATTCTGTTTGGTATAAAGCGAGATTTCTGTCGCCAATCGCTATACATGCTTATAAGAGAATGTTTCTTTCAGAAGGGAGAGAAAAGTGGTATAAAAAAATTGGCAATTCCTTTGCAAAAACTCCCATGGTATATTTTTCAATAGGAGTTTCCCTTTTGATAGGGAATATGATTAGAGATTTATGGATATATGGGTTAAATCAAGATAGCAGTTTTAGGGGAATGAATAAGTGAATAAAAAGTTATTCAAAATACTTCTTTCATTATATCTGATATTTTTCATGGAATGCCTTTATTTTATGTGATCACTTATTGGAAGACACAATCAGTATGGTTTCAGAATCAAATAATCGTTATATGAAAGAAAAATAATCCATTAAATTACTTCTGAATAATCATGGAACATAATGGAAAAAAGAAAGTAGGCAAATACTATTGCAAAAAAGACTATATGTATATTCATTGTGTTGAACCCATTTACATATCTAATGATTTGCCGACTGACAGGAATTCTTACCAATATGAGTCTGTGCATAAAATTCAATACAGAAGGTCATGTTCAAAGAGTTAGTGATAAGAAATGTACAACTGAATCATCATGAAACATAATTGAAGAAGAAAGTAGGCAAATAGAATATACATGCATTGTGACAAATCCATTTACATATCTAATGATTTAAAAACTAACAGGAATGCTTATCAATATGAGGTTGTACATAAAATTCAATACAGTTTGTGTCAAAAGTTTAAGCACAACAATAATTTTAAAATAAATCTTTAAATATTCACTCTATCTTAAATCAGTGTTAGTGTATACAAAAAACTATAGAAATTAATTTTTTTTATACAGTAATGTTTTAAACTTTGTTTTCAATCATTGAATTTAGCAAAAATACAAAAATAGGTTTGTCAAATGTTTACGCACAAGAGACATTTATCTTTTCACAATCAAGTAAAAATAAAATGTTAATGCTCAATTATCGCTCTTTTAGATGGGATTAGGTGAAATACATGGTTTTCCATCGATAACACTTATGTTCTGGCTTTAGTTCAAAACAAGCATCCTCAATTGCCGTTCTCAATTCTTCAACTGAAGACTGCAGCTTACAATTTTGATAAAGTGAACGTGTGAGAATACCCCACTTGTTTTCTATGGAGTGAAAATCAAGACTTCAAAACCGACACCGTTGATTCGGTGGCGTGGATAGAAACTTTGTCACGTTGAAAAGTCCAATTTGTTTCACTTGAAATTTCCCCAAGAGGAAACAAATGATTGGAAAATGCCTGTTGGTAATTTTCTGATTTTTTCCGACTACTAATGAATGCTAGGGATATCTGCCCATTGAAACAAATAGCTTCCCATACCGTCAGAGATCCACCACCGTGTTGTCTACTTGTTGTTGGGCCCAATGTAATAGACCTTATTTATGGTGTGGTTCCAAGATCGCGCCTCTTACGGCTTTTCATGCATCCCGATTCAAAAATTCTTCTGTGAATAGATTGTTTTGCAATATTTGTCCTCCAATGATATTTTTAATCCTTGAACAACAATAATTCACAGTTGAAGCAAAGTTTCTCATGCGCCGGTCGTAGAAGGAGCTGGCCCTGGGGCACAACGAAACCTTAGTATGACAATTTTATCACGAGCTAATCTATATATATGAAAGACTAAGATACGCAAGAAAACGGGTTAATTTCTCTTTTACGATCGGTTTGCTTACAAAAAAACCCCGGCAGCCTCCTCCATGTTAAGCATATTTTTCTAAGAAAAGCCTGCTACTAAATTCATTCTGGTGTAAAGCAACTTTTTCTCGAAAAAAATTAGTTTAAGACTCAGAGTTCACAATATTTCTTAAAATATAATGAAACTTTGGATGAAATGATTCTAAAGATATCAGTTAGAACTGAAGCAGATGAAGAAGAAAGCAGCAGCATGAGTTAGGCGAGCCAGAGAATGTCGTTCAGAGCAACGTCAAAATAGTTTAAGACTGTGAACAGAAAATAGTGTTAATTCACAAACTGAGATGACCACCATGGAACTTACTATTGTGAACATTGTATTTTCGGTACTTTTCCGTTATACACACTGCGAAATAAATGGCAGTTGAAATCAGAAAAGACACCGTTTCACCTTCAGCTCGTAAGCCTCGATAGCATAGTAGTCAATGTGTCATGCTCATAATCCAGCGTTGCGAGTTCGAGCTTCCCTGAGTATTTTCACTCGCCATCATTATCATCCGCCCATAATTCTTTGATCATTTTAAAATCATCTTAATAGTTCAATTGATTCATATTTAATCCTTGAAAATTAAATCTTTCAAACAAATCTTTAAAGATTGTTCTTTCCAAGATTATTCATTAATAAATTAACTTCATTCGGAACATTTATAAGCTGACAGGTATAATTTTCATTTTCATAAAGCTATGTCTGTCAGATTAACGGCCGATGAGGCCTGCGGTCTCAATGAACCGTAACCCCTCTCATCAAATATGGAGCTAGAATGCGCCAATTTCGCCTAAAATGCACGGTATGCGTATAACGGATGCTCTGCACAGGATCAGCTAGTATTTAGTAAATTCCACGTTTCGACATCTTTAAAGCATCTGCAGAAGTCCATTTCGGAAAAAATAGACTTTTGGTTTGCTCTCATACACCAAATTTTTAATGTTTTCTCATATGAAAATTATTTCAACCTAGCTATTTTGAACTAACGTCAAACTAATATTCAGGCTCTTCTTATGTATCTAGATATCGTATACATGCTCAACTGCTTGTGTGGTTTCATTAGTTTGCCTTAAATCAGTTTTATGCTTAATTAGACATAGTGATTTTAGTTATATTCTTAAAACTTCTAATGAAAAATAAAGATGAATAGATGATGATGATAATCTAATGAATAATAAATTTTAAAAATGTTTAATATGATTTTAAAATTGCATTTATGTATATATATATAAACGAAATTTTAAAATAAAGTCTATACTGAAAGTTTTATTTTAGAATTATTGTTGTGCTTGAACTTTTGACAAGAATACCGTGTATGAAGAGTTCATGACAAGAAACGCAATTCAAGAATCCATTTTAATAAAACACAAAAACATACAATCTACAAATATAGATTTTCGTCAATATTTCGGATCATACTTTAATTTGATAGATTCATATTATAGTATATTTCGATTTTAACTTTTGTATGATAAGGACTAGATAAATTCGCGAAAATTCAAGGAATTCAAAGTATTACGAGGGAAATAGAATTTTTTTATTTTTTAAAATTCGTTAACTAATATTTACTCAAAATACTTCAAAATGAGAAAAATTAATTCAAAAATTGAAACGTAACATAGGTTAGTTACAAATAGATCATTGTTATTTCAAAGTAATGATAAACCATTTTTAGTAGTATTAGCCATTTCTGTGGTAATATTTTCATCCTAAAAGATATTTTTCTTATCAGCATTAAATACTAAGCTGTAGTTAAGTATTAAAACTCAGAAAAAACTCTGAAAACTCTGAAAAACTGATACAAATTTATGAAATAATTTAACTTTGTTGATTAGATCTCCTTAAATGACTTCAAAATTCACATATTCGAAAAGAAATTAGAAAAGACCGGTTGCAACAGTTACTGAGGATAGAACCTCTAGATTATAGATGAATGTAACCGGAAACTGAAAATTTAAGACGATGATTCAGAAAAAGAAAAACACCCTCTTTGAAAAGTCATTAAGATAAATGCTACGCAGTCTCTTTAGTGTATTCTTTTTTACCTCTTGATGTTTCCCATCATTAGAAGTAAACTTTACTATCATAAAGTTAATTAAACAGTAAGACAGAAGAATAAAAGTATCTGCAGTGTTATTTCTGGAAAGACAAACGCGTTAAACTGGGAGGGAGGTGGTTAAATCCCAATTACGTTTTGCTCCCCCATATGTAGATGGGGAAAACTTTTACTGTTGCAGTGTCTTTTTAGATAGCAATTGTTAACCCCTTTGTTCAATATTGAGAACACTGTCAATTCTTACTTATCATTTCAATACTTATTGCATCCCTAATTATAAAATTAGTGTTTTTTCTTTGTAACTGCATTTCGTCATTTATAGATAATTAACGAGCCATTCTACACATTTGAAGTTAAAAGTATGAAATAATTCATGCACTTCTATTTCCCTTTTATGAAAGCCATTTGTATCCGTGTAGAATAGAATTATCTACAAGATTATTACTATATATTTATGATATTCTACATCATTGCGAACTTGAAACACTATCACAGATTATTTTACAGCATTATTGTGGAAATAAGGTATGGAAAAAAATCTAAAAAAATAGCAAAACGGTGGCAGATTTTGAAAATTCAGCCATTGTCAAACTTTTCTGTCCGGAACTGAGAAATACACCTTTCAAGAATTGTCTTTTCGAAAAAAGATAAGAAATAAGAGATTGAGAAATAAGTTGATTCGGAGAGTCGTTTCATACATTGAGTTGTGCATTATGTTTGTACATCAAGATTTGGAACCTCCTAAGTCAAATTTTGAAAATTATTTTTTAGAAACGCTGTACTTTTGATAATTAATGAATACCTAGAAATATTTTAATAGATCTGTTATTAAAAGGATGGCTCATAAATATAATTTTAGTGACATGTTGCATTATTTTAAAATCATTTCATGAAACATTTTTGAAGAGAAATTTAGGATGATTTATATTTAAAAACAAAACTGCATTTTTAAAACAATATATCTTGATGAAATTTAAGAAGAAAATTATTTTGTATCTTTGAATTTCATTTAAATATGAATTCTATATATTTTCATTCGTAATTAAATGATTAACTCTAAAAGCATTCAAGGAAGATTGAGTATATTTCATTATTTAATAGAATTTAGTGAAGCATTTTGAAATTCATCACAACACTTTGAAAACTATAAGAAACATGTAGATAAGGTTAGTTTGAAGTCAGACTCGGTTTAAAGCCATTCTATGATAAATTATAGTTAACCTCTTAATTTTGTCACAATGAAAGAATGACACCTGCCATCCGGATTCTTATCAAACACAGGCATTTATTCTTTATCAGAAAGTGTGTATCATGGATTAAATTAAAGGCATACAGAATACATATAGCTTCTTCGATGCAAAAGAGCCCGAAATCCTATGGTTATGAAATTCGAGAGTCTGATGTCAAGAAACTACAGGCTTTTATTGTGATCAAAGGGAAATTTGTTGACAAAGTAATTAAAGGAAATTCGCTGTAATTGATGGCCCCTATAATATAATCTTTCTTTATCAGAAAACTCATCACTAGATAAAAGAACTGGATATAAAGCAGCAGCGCATCTATATGAAGCGCGGTGAAGTTTAACAGATGGGGAGACTTGCCGAATTTGGACCGGCGCCTAGGTTTGACCGGTATCATAACTTCAATTTTCTTAGCATATTTGTGTCATTTTATGGCTACCCAACATACAGCTCGGATCAATGTTCGCAACAAATGTTACACGAAATCTTCATTTAACGAGAGTAGCAGCAGGGATTCGCTTCCCCCAACCGAAGCAGCTGTCCATCAACATTCCCTAAGAGTTTACCATCAGATCCAACACCGGTTTGGCAATAAAAAGAGACATGAAGACTGGGGTTGGGAAAACACAAACAGTGGGCTCCAACCTATAAAAAGTCTGAAGCTCTATCCTGCTGACTCTATTCTGCGCAAGATATCCTGCAAGTGCAAGAAGGTGTACACGGGAAATTGCAGTGTTATCTTTGCATGTAGAGGAAGACACAGATCATCTTACAGAAGATATTGGACCATAAACGTCAAAGAGACCAAGATAAATTGAGGAGAATGGTTAATGTATATAAATACTACGATAATATTTATGATTGCAGGTCATATTATTTTTATTATTAAGTAATTATTATTTGCACAGTTTGGAATGTTTATTATCTTTTTTTCATGTCATTTTTTTCTTGGCTACTACATACCAAGTTATTTAAATTACTTAATGGAAATTAATAAAGTTTAATCGCAAATTACACTAAGTACTTTTAGCTGTTTGAAAATAAAATTTTATTGTGAAAGTGGCTCTAAATTTCCTTCAACACCAACTTTTAGAGGAAACAAAGGAATTTTATTCATAACTGGTTGTTATATCCAGTATTGCTCGGGATTAAATTACTTTCGTTTCTAATATACCAGATGAAAAATTTATTTGCACAAAGACCTTTACGGTAGAAAAGGTGTATTAATTAAGTAAGGTATAAAGTCAGGTGTATCAATAGTAAGATAGTCAATTTTAGTTTAACAAATAGGAAGATCTGTTATTGTTCAAACCGCGCTGGCAGGTAAGTCAAACATTTGGCAAACTTCAAAAAGTTATACCGTCTAAACGGTACGCGTAACGAAAAAAAGAGCAGGAAATTTTGTGCTGATTATTTTGATATGTATTGAAGATATATAAAAGTTTATAGTTTTTGAGTTATAAGCAAAAAACTAGATGAAAATCAATTTTTTTCATGTTTTTTGACTATAACTAAAATTCCAACAAAACGTTTTAGTGTCAAACTTCAGATTCTTTATCAGCACACCAAAAACATAAAGGAGCAAAAAAATTACAACTCCACCAGAATTTGTTTCAGAAAACTACTCAATGACTGGACTAAATATATTCTGGAACATATAAAGGTTTTCTTAAAAATCCTAAATTTTCCCGCTTTTTTTTGTTTATAAAATACAGAGTTTTCCACCAAATTATACAACACTTACAGAAAGAGCGACAATATGTTAGATAAGCATGGAGTAAAAATGGGAAATTAATAATTTGAATATTAGAAAAATCTGAATCAATGTAGTAAATAATTTTGTACTGCGCATTTTCGAGACATGCATGTGTTTCTTCATAACTTCAAAGCCATATCTAGGGAAATTTATATAAAACTTCCAGTCGAATATCATTAAAATTTAGAAAGATATCGGCATTGCAGTGAACAGAATTTCTACTTCTTTCCAAGATAAACAAAATGATGAGGGTTTTTCACAAGTTGGTATTTTTAAACTTGAATCTTCGAATAGTAATCGTCGAACTGCAATTTAAATGATGAATTTTATTTATAAGTATGCCTGAGTATTAAAAAATTCATTCGATTTGAAAGTTATTCCGAAATTCAAGCTGCATATATATATATATATATATATATATATATATATATATATATCACTGAATACTCATCTTCCAATAATCATAAGAACATCATTATCGGGGGAGAATTATTAATACAAAGAAACGGTCCTTCTTTTTATTCATAATCCATAGGAAAGTGATTCAAACTCCGTAACAAAAGCGAAGTAGGTATTTTTTCGATTTATATGCTACGAAATATAGTAGTTTCTCAAACTCATCATAAATCGTTGCAATATGAATTTTTCAATATATTTCAGAAATATACTGAGAAAGCAATAAGTAAAAAGCATTCAAATCAAGTTGAGAGTTTTCATTTACTCTCACACTTCTCCATAAATTTTTTTTTCACGAAATGGCTCAAAACACCCATTCATATGTGTAAAGACATCTATTTCTTCCATCAATATATCATTAAGAGTGTTATAATAAACACTGCATTCTCAAATATGATATTTGTTTTTGAAAACATCTCTACGACTGAGTAATCCTCGCTTTAGAAATCTGATATATATATCCTTATCCTTTCTCTTTTTTACATTTGATATAATGTTTTTATATTTAATTTCTAGTTCTTTCATTAAACTGGGAAATTGCTTTCCCTCACCATGTCGTCCAAACGCAGAATCAAAATATTCTTAATACACATGGGGCTGTTTCACATGAAGTACGTACGAACGGAACTTGGCGTTTCGACATTTTGAAAAGTGCAGAATTTAGAATTATTGCCGTTGACACCTGATAATATAATTGTAAAAAGAGAAACCCTGTAGTCGAAAGTGCTCAAGTAGATAAAGTTATGAAGTGTAAGTGTGAATTCCCATATGTTTCATTATTAAACTTCGAAGATTTAGATGTTTTTTCGAAGAATCTAAAATCAAAATCACTTAATGAGTGACCGTATTACTTTGATTCACTTAATGTTCACTTAATATAAAATATAACAACTTCCGAATTTCTAAACGGGGTTTCATAAATATTATGAAGATTTATTAAATTTTAGTGTTTCTGTTATCGCGGACCTACTTTTCTGTACAAATACAATGTTTCATATAAATAGTTAAAGGTCTTAATAAAGCCTACCTATAGTAAAATGGCGCTTATCTACAAAGAAAATTGTTGTAAGAAAAGTATTTGATATGATATAAGAGAGTTTTCTTTCGTCTAAAGATTTAGTTTTATATAATCATTTAAAATTACCTTCAACTTATTTAAATGGTATCAAAATGTTTTAATACTAAATAACTTCATGAAAGAAATTTCAAACAAATTGCCGAATTCATTTCAATACTTCTGTAAATTATTTCCGCTAGATAATATAATATAAATGCATACGCACGAAATTCTGTGAAGGCCTACGTATTTCATTAAATGTAATATTAATGATATGCTATCATTAATAAATTGTTGAAATTAACCGTGAAAGAAATTTCAAAAAATTGTCGAATCCATTTTATTACTTTTGTAAATTATTTCAGCTGGATAATATAATATAAATGCATACGCACGAAATTCTGTGAAGGCCTACATATTTTATTGAAAGCAATCTTAGAGATATGCTATCATTAACCAAAATTTAAACCTTATGATAGTCTCTTTCTAAGATGTGAATTCGAAAAAACTATGAGATGGATTTTTAATTTAGAATGCATTCAATGAAACACATAAAAATCATTTACTTTATAAAATTTTCTAAAAATGGTATAGAACATTTGAGAACAAGATTTGATGAAATCAGGAATTACGACTTATCCATGATGGTCTTATTTTCTTTCGCGTCGTAAATTTAAAACCCAAATTTAATGGAACAAAGGGTTAGATTCCATTCACTTATAAATGTGGCTAGACAAACAAAAACTTTATCTTAAGGTATGTCTATTAATTTGTTAAAAATCGTACTTTTAGTAGCGGCATCCCGTCTGTGAGTCGAAGGACTCATAAATTTGAACAGATGCCAAATCATGAGAACAACATTAGACACGAGCGGAAAGCTTCAAACAGTTACTGTATACCTCTGAAGACATTTTACACGTGACTAAAGATTTTTCACCAACAAATAAATTATAAGCGACGGATCTTCTTGCAATCGGATCTTAAATTTACGAGGCTGAAATACTTAAACTAACTTCTGTCACCGGGATATATTAAGCACTTTCCATTTCAAATGAGTGACAGCATTTAGAAATGAACCAAAATATTAATATCCAGGATAAGTCTCTGCAATAATTTATAGGCTTTGGATTTGTCTGGAGCAACAAATCCAATGCAATCACAGAACATTTTTTCTTTATAACCTTTAATTTATTGCTGAATCAAATTTTACTTTCAAACTCAACAATTACCGAATGACAGAGTCATGGAGGACAAATGAGAAATTAAAACTGTCACTGAATATAATGTTGCGTATTGGAATCGAGATTCGACTACACAAGCGAGCAAAGCCAGATATTAACCAATTTAAAATATTTAATAAAATAAACAGCTCCATTGAGGGTGAAAGGGGGATATTGAAAGTTTTTCTAGTGAAGTAGACAGTGGGGGGGTTAAAGGTTGCTCTTCCTGGATGAAATTTAAAGAATGACAACGATTTTACTGCTCTCAGTGAATTAGGCGACTGGTAAAACCAGTTCAATTTCATTGATCACCATAAAATGCGTTAAAAGAAAGGATAAGTTTGAAATGTTCAGAAATATTTTGAGAAAAAGGGAGAAAAAAATATTGGATGACAAGAAAAAGTTCGTTAAATTGAGAATGAACTTCGCTAATTGGAGGTTATTTTACGAAGAAAATCGCAAAATGTTCGTGGTTCCAAGGAAATGTTCGCAAAATAGAGGTCCCACTGTATATCACAGTAATTGTTCACGAAATTAAGTATTTGGAAAAAAATGCTGAGAATTACTGAGTGAAATAATTGCGCTTTTGATAAAATGAACAATTGAAGCAATGAGAAGTTATTTTAATCTCTCTTTTACTTAGACGTCTTCATTTCTATCATTGTTGACTTATTTGAAATATTCTGCACATAAGAACAATCGCTTGTTTACATAAACAAATTTGATTTTAGCTGTCTATGATTTTAGAAAGAAAATTTGAAAATATTTCAAGATAAATTTTTAAAGCGCGAAATAAAACTGATAACAAAGATATCAACAGGAATAGGTAAAAGAAACGACGTAACCATCAGGAAAAGCAGCAACAATTAAATTAATGCTAACAAAGCTGAACTTTAAACAAGCATTTTCCACGCAGAAATATACTTAAAATAAAATCTCTATGATATAGTATTATAAAAATCCAATTAAACTAAAATGTACAGCACATGTCTCTCACATGAAAGCAAATCATTAATGAAACGCAACTCAAAAAATGCAATGAACCATTTTTTTAAAAATCATAATTTTACTAACCTCAAGCATTTAAAATGAAAAATTTGTAACTTGTCACTCCAATCACTCGTTGCAAATTTTGAAAAATAAGTTTAACGCTCATGTACACACAGAAACGTTTCGTTTAAAAGTGACTACACAGACCTTAACTTATCTGTCACTATTTGGATAAATAAAGGAAAGTCTGATAACAGTAATTTGATACTAAATGAAAAGTTGTTGCAACCCGTTCGCGCAGCTGCACGCTTTCCCATAACTTCACAAGTGCGCGCTTAAGTTACACAGCTTAAAATTAACGGTTTTACATTTTTATCTAGCAAGTGAATGGTTCTTTTTTTCAGTCTTAAAAATTGCTTTAACATATTTTATTAAGTAAAGTTAAATTTACATATTTAGTAGCTAGCATATCTTTCAGTAAGCGAAGTTATTGGCACACTCTATTTTAACAACATAATTCTCATCAAAGTAAATTAAAAATTGTAAGCAGATATTTAAATTCTCTTCTCTATGGAAGAGAATTCTTCTCTATGGAGATGGTTCAGAATTAGAGAGGAAAGTATTTTTCCAGAATATAACAGATTTAAATCTCATGCTAAAATATTAGTGAGCATTTATTTAAGTTTGAGTGACTAATATTTTTACCACAATACTTTCGAATCTATAGTCGTTATATTAAACACTCAACTTTCTGAAGAGTTATGTTATGAAGCTCTATGTTAGAATTAATTCACTGAAATAAAATAATAAATATTATAAATTTCCCAAAATTAAGTTGCATGTAGTGATTTCAATAAAATTTCATATTTATCTCATTCGACCACTGTAAAAATTATAATTACAGGTAACTATTGGTTTTTACCATATGAAAACCGTTTCAGATTTTTTTAAGTGTAGAGGAAATAAAAGAAGTATACCTATAATAATCAAATGAAAGCTTTAGGCCAGATTATCTAGATAAGACTTATCATAAAACTTTAAGACTTTGGGCACATTCTTTGCGAAAACATCTTTACACTCATTAAGATTATATTATAATTTTGGTTAAATTTTCAAAATAATTACCTTTTCATGTGTAATTATGATAAATATTCTATTGATAATTTCAAGACATTAATTGCGAAAATATCATACATTTATTACAAAAAGAAACAAATATGGCATTGGAACACGAACAATATAATAAGGTTTATTTCAGGAGAGATATGTAAACCAACTGATGATGGAGATATATTTCATGTGTAGAATTTTCTTGAACCATAAATCTAAAATATTTGTAAAAAATAGGTTTTGAGGTATGTACTCAAACCCTTCATGCAAAATACGTACATTTACATATCGTAGTTAGATTTCTTAAAGATTTTTTAATGAGTAAATGCTTGAAATTTTACTACATAAATGGAAATCCAGAATTTGAAGACTCGGTTGTACTGAAGAGCCAGCGAAAAATTATTTGATTTACCATATTAAAGGAATTTTTCATTTCAAACATTTTTTTTTGAGAAATATAAATAATCTAGGAAATACTATTTTCTTTATATTTTTCCTCACGGTCATATTATTTTGGTTCTTTTTAATGGTTGTCTATTCTACTCTGTCAAATTCCTGTTTACCAACCGACACAGTAGAGTTATCAGACTTCCTTTTCTTCTTTTCGAAAAAAATTTCGGAGGCAAAAGACGCAATTCTCAGAACTGGGATTCAATTACTTATTTATTACTGAACGGATATTTTTTTAAAGTTTTAAATATCCTCGTTCACTATAAAATGACCGCATTGAATTCCATTGTATAGATTGATTGTCCAGGTAATGGGTTTTCCTCCAATGAACCAAACATAATTTAACCTTAACGATAATCCTTCCGATACGATATTTACTTCTAATTAATTATTTTTTTCTACAGTATTTTGATTCCAAGCAATATGTGTATCTTTACTTTTGTGTGTCACGAAAATACATCAGTATTTATTAGATGTCATATTTTCCTCAAAAGTTTGCTTTTCAAAAGTATTTTAAAAATAAGATAAAAAGGAAAAGTTGACTCTGAACGTCTGGAAGTTTTTACAACTTATTTTCACAGTAAATTTGAAAAATATAACAATTTTTTAGTGAAATTATATTAGAAATTAAAAATATTAAAATTTTTATGAGTTTTTTAAAGAGTTTCAGAAAGAAATTGAAAAATATTCGAAATAAAATTAATGCGCGAAAATGAGTTTTTCTGGCATGAAAGACACGAGACACTATTTTAAAGCTATTTAATCTCGTTAATAAAACAACTTTCATCAAGTGATTTTAATTAATTAATGCGCTTCCTTTCACTATCTGACTTAATCTTGCACTATATTTCTTATCTAGCTTGAAATTCGTATTCATCAAATACGATGCGTAATTTATTCCAACTACCAAAAGAAGAATAATTGTTAATTTGGGGTCCGAATAGAATGAGTTCCACTAGAGTGATTTCGCAAGAAAAGTGCTATACCATACAATTTCAGAATTGATGAACGTGTTAGAAAGAATTGCTTTCGGGGTTCACATGATCGGAACCTGATACGGCGAATGGAGGCACAGAGGAAATGCAGGCCATAAAAAACCCATTTATAGTGGGGTATGAAATAAACGCAAAAGAAGGGAGGAAAACGCTTTCAGAGTAGTTGGAAAATTTTGAAAGATGGTTATACAGTTCAGACGCAGGTTACATCGTAGAAACAAACATTTAGCATTCGATGTTAAATTTTCTGGGAAACATTATTTATTCATTTTCCTTTATGGAGAAAACATTTATCTGTAAATACAGAATTTTTAGGCCTAATTCGGAAATTTCAATCGAATGTACAGCCATCTCTGTCAATATCTATAGGCACATGTGGATTGCTTTCTAGTATAATTATTCTGGTTAGTTTTTTCTTAAGCGTGTTTCATAGTAAAACGACTCCTTTGGGTTAAAGAAATTTTTCTTTTTTCATAAATATGAGAAATTTCAACATTGAGTAAATAATTTCTTTCAATGCTTTTTAATAATCCTTTTTGATAGGAAAATGCATGAATTCAATAGAAATTTTATTTTTTCTCAATATTAATTTACTAAATCAAAAAAGATTTAAAATACATTTATGTGGCAGTTTTTATAAAAGAGGTTTCAACTGAGGTTATTCGATTAAAATTACTCAGTTAAATGCTAAAATGTATTTTTACAGCCGGTATATCTGTTCGCCTTCACTTAAGAAAACCAAATTTAAGAACAAATATGGTTCTTTCTCAATGTAGCGCAGTTCTGAAATTTTGGACACATATGTGGATAATGACTACAATATCTCAAAATTTTCAAAAACAAATTGTCAATTATTTGATGAATAGCAATTAAATTTGGATTTCATAACGCCACCTGGTAGTAAACGTGATAAGCAATTGAATTTAAGATTCAATAATATTTATAATAATAAATTGTTAATTTAAGAATTAAATAAGAAGGCCGTAAAATCTTCTGAAATACTCTTACATTAGTGCACTTAAAAGAATTAATTATTTTATTGAAAATACGGATGTCAGAACAAAAGCATAAAAGGCACTGAAAAATAATAAGACCTTAGATCATACTTTTATGATTTGGTTCTGACGTCCGTTTTCTTGATAAAAAATAAAATCAACTTTTTAGTACATTAATCAAAACGTGTTCTTTTTTTATAAATGAAGGTTTGGAATACCAACAATATATAAAATATATACAAAAAACACAGTCAACAAAACTGGGATATAATTATGAGCAATCCAAATAAAAGGAAAACGCCATCAATCAAACCAAACATTCTCCTGATTAAACTGAGTGTCACCATATGAAAACAAAATTTAAGCTTAGACAAAAGAAACGACTAAAACGTTAATAGTTGAAAACGGTGGAACAACAAGTGAGAAACGATAACGAAAACGACTTAGCTATGCGGATAATCTTTAAAAGCCATAAAATTAATGATTGCCTAGTTATCTAATCTAGATCTCTATAGTAGCTATCCATTCAAATTATGAAAATGAAAAAAATTTCGGTGATGTTCTTGGAAAGAAGTTCGGAATTTTTGCAAAAGAAGTCAATAAACAGGATAATATTTTCAGATGTCGAAAAAATTATATTCGATTACGATGTGAGTTTTATTTTTATCTAACGTACATTAATCATATTATTTCTGTGATATTTTCTGTCGTGTTACCTGTCGAGAGAAACTAAAATAGAGAATGCATTTGAAAATATATCATTGCATTCACTGGTAGATTCATTACATTTACTAGAGTTATGTGTACCGATGATGAATCATTAAGAATGGTAATGTAATGTTGGTGTAAGATGGTGAATCATCATTTAAGAACTACTTTTTTTAAAAAAATAACCAACGGGAAATTCAAGAATGTTGACCTTTACACTGTGTATTCAGTTAAGATAACATTCATTCAAAAACACTAGGAATTAGTGTTGAGTTATTTAATTAAATGCGATATCAATACATCCGACTTTTAATATTTTAAAACACATTTAAAATGTTTCTCAACATAGGAAAGACACTTTCGAAAATATATTACTCTTTTGTGAAAAAAAATGTCATTCGTGAGTGTTGAAACACGCGCTTTCAGATTGCTCCAAATTCCGTCGAGCTACTTGAATTAAAAAAAAAAAAATACTTCAAAAAAATGCTGAGCTGTATCGTGAACTATGCATTAATTTACAAGCCATCCTCTATTTGTCAGGTCTAGCTTGTTACTGATACGATAGAGGTTTGAAAAATCTGTTAGCTTCTTCCTTATAACACTGAAACAGTAATGCAAGGAACACAGATTTTGAAATTTCAGGCAT